>JARNME010000012.1:22385712-22551957 GCA_030179655.1 Scaptomyza flava
TGCCATCGGTGGCATTTACTTCGATGCCAGCTTTGAGTAGTGCAACAACCACCGATTTTTTACCACACAACGCTGCCTCATGCAATGCACTGCCGGCGTGGGTGAGAATGTTGACATCAACGCCCGCCGCAAGCAAAGTTTCAACTACTTTTTTGTGGCCATTGCGACTGGCCAAGTGGAGGCAAGTGTGTGTAAAGCTGTGCTTGGTGGGCGTTGATTCATATGGGCTGGAGTAGCCCAACAGCTCCGAAATACTCTGATCATCGACAAAGCGGCGATAGGGCGCAATGAGATCGGGAGCGACGCGTAGAAGCGTTTGCACCGTTTGCAGACGACCAAATTGTGCTGCTAAATCGAGAGCTGTTTGAAAGCTATTATTGCGTATGGTGGGATCAGCACCATATGATAAAAGTATGGCGACAACAACATTGTGTCCATGTTGGGCGCCCGAATGCAACGGCGTCTCATTCTCAATTGTCTGGGCATTGGGATTGGCGGGCATAGAACTGTTGAAAAGTAACAATTTCACAATATCCTGATGACCTGCCCAGGAGGCTAGAAATAGTGGCGTCGAGCCACGTATATCTGGCACATCCACCTGGGCATTGTGTGCCAGTATCAAACGCACAATGCTAATATGTCCATTGAGGCAGGCATGATGCAAGCACGTATAACCATTGGCATCCTGACAATTGATATTGGGACTGCGACGGAAACTAAGGCAAGAGACAATAGTTTTAGCTTAGTTCTTGTTTACAGTTCTGTTTTTATGGTTACTCACCTGGATAGTGGACCATGTCGTTTGGTTGTCAGTTCGAGAAGTTTTCCAACAGTTTTTATGTCTCCAATGCGTGCTGCCTCAAGTAAATGCTGATCCTTGCCCATTTGGGAGTTCTTAATGCTATTTTAAGAATAAAGCAAAAATGTTGTTACTATATTTAAATGACGCAACCGAATTGCAATTGGATTTCTTCTTGAAATTGAACTAGCAATAGATAACTGCAATGAAATTCTATACTTTAAATTCCGAATGGTCACTGTGCCAAATGTGGAGTCACTTAATCATCAGCAATTTTATTGCTTGCTCTTTCGCCAACAAAAACCTCAAAAAAATCAAAATAAAACCGTTGATACTAAATTAAAAACAATGAGATCATGCACCACCCCATCTCTACTCCAAACCGCCTACGCCCTTCTTTTCATTAAAAAAAACTAGTCGTTCCTCATCATCAGGTGGCCAGTCAGCTGTTTTTTTGGCCAACTGTAAATACAGAAACGGCAAACGTTCCAGATCATCATGCCTGCATACATAAATAGCACATTCCATTGAGCACAAACACACACACACGCGTACGTAACCTATGTTTGTTTTTATAAACGTGTTGTATTTAGGGCCTGTTCTTCCAAGGTCATCGCACGGCATTGCCACCCAATTTCAACCCGAAAATAGTTCAACTTTTTATTCAAAACTGTGTATATACACTTACCGACTAGTATGCAAAAAAGCATTTAATTTAGCACGCTTTGTTAGTCACGAATAAAAAAAGAATTTTATCAAACATTATTGAGTCTCCTGTGTGCTGTAAAATAATTGATTAGGTTTTATTTATTGTACGTGGAAGTGTTTAACGACTACACCAACCACCAGCAACCGCAGTCTACACAATTTACGACATGAACCAAGTGGAAGTGAAACGATCGGATAACAGACACTGCTATAAGCTCACTGATGCGTTCTGTAAACGCAGTTTGCGCATCATGTGATTTCTATCGTTGGCAATCGATACTTTTTGTTTAGCATGAAACATCGATGTTTTTGCTTCAGACGCTAGATGCATATATTTCATTTGGTTCATTTTCATAAAATTTAATAATACAAACATGGATCAAACTAGTCCCCTGAAGCCCAAGCGAAAAGATAAAACCGAAGGTGAGTGGAAGCAAACACGTATCTCGATTAAGTAGCTAGCAAACAAGCAAACAGCTTGTGTGCATAAAATGTGCCGGCACAATATCGAGTCCAAAGAGCCTCACACCCCGTCTGTGTGTGTGTGTGTGAGCAAACATGAGTGCCTGTGTATAGGTGTGCGTCAGTCAATGTTGCGCGGCCATAATTTAAAATTTAAGGTATGCCCTCCCTTAATTTAAAAACTTAATGCAATGTCATTCATTGTCTTGCCATTTCAGATATAAAAACCGAGGAAACGACTCAGCACACAGATGAGCCACAAAAGAAACTAGCACGAATCGCTGAAAAGCAGGATTCAGTTGAAGCCAGTGTGGAATTATGCTTAAACAAAGCTTATTTACAAACGGATATAACGCAATGGCTGCAATCGACGTGGGCAAATCCACCTCCAAGCACAAAAAACGATAAAACCGGAGCACAAATATACGGAGAACCCTATCAAATATGCCTGCTACCGGAACTTCTTACCTCAGGCAGCACCCAGTCTCTGGTACACGAGATGATAAACAAGGTGCACTGGTCCCGCAAGCAAATGGATCTGTACGAGTTCTATCAGAGCAGCGATCTCTCCAATATGTTGGAGTGCCGCTTGCTATCGAACTTCCTGCAGCTATTGCGAAAGCAAGTGAGACCCTGGCTGGAGGAGGTAACAAATCTAAAGCTGGACTATGTATCCGCCTCGTGCAGCATGTACACATGCGGAGATTACCTTCTTGTGCATGATGATCTGCTTAAGGATCGGCAGATAGCATTCATATATTACATGTCACCTTGGGAGGGAGTTGAGGAATGGAATGAAGAGCAAGGCGGTTGCCTGGAGATCTTTTCCAGCGATGACCAGCTATTTCCACAGTTCCCAGTGCATCGCAAAATTGCGCCAAAAAACAATCAGTTTGCATTCTTCAAAGTCGGATCACGTTCCTTTCACCAGGTGGGCGAGGTGACAACCTTCGATTATCCCAGATTGACCATCAATGGCTGGTTCCATGGTGCCACAAATGAGGCCTTCGTTGGAGACTCCTCGCGCGCCTTCCCACGCCTCAGCTACCTGCAGCCAGACATTAATAATCGACCCACATTAGGATTACTACTCAACGATGTCTACTTGAAGGCGGCGACACGTCGTAGCATACAGAAACGAATCGAGGACAACTCCGAGATATGTTTATATGAATTCTTTAAGCGCGAGAAATTCGAGCTGGCCCGTGCACAACTCCTAAACGATGAGTCGCTCACCTGGCGACGACAAGGACCCGCCAATGCGCACAACTATGAGGTAATGGATCTGAGCACAGCCAAGGGAACGGTAGAAGAGTTACTGCAACTATTTCGCAGCAATGCCATGTTTCAACTGCTGCGTGACTTTACCGATCTGGATTTGTATGGCGTGGATGCAATAACGCCTACATGTAGTGTGGAATTGCAGCGCTGGTCGCACGGCAACTATACAGTGCTAGGCGATGGACTGGTCAGCGAGGAGAACACTCTGGATCTTGTCTACTATCTAAATGCAGCCGAGGGTGCCGCAGTGATAACATATCTATCACCGGATGTGGAGCAGCGGCCAACGCCTCATGAAAATGGTCTTAACAATATAAGCACTGTCGAGGATCAAAGCATGGAGGATGAAGATGAGGAGCAAAACGAGGATGATACATGTGCTGATGATTCAGTGCTACTGACAATAGCGCCAGTGGACAATGCTTTGAATATTGTTTATCGTTGCGAAGGCACAACCAAATTCACCAAATATGTGTCACGCAATACGCCGCTAGACAAGGGACCTGTTTTTGTCATATCCTGCAGTTACAGGGAATAAATTCCCTCAAATGCCGCCGCACACTTACAAGCAACACAAATTATGTTATTCATACTGGCAAAACTGTGTTTAACAGAAACTTTTGATCGTATACAAAACGGAAATTTATAAACAAATGCAAAATGCCCAATAAAGTGATTTAAAAAAGAAAAATTTGTTCGCTATGTTGAATCAATACCTTTAATCTTTACGAAGTCGTCGCTGCATTTTCAACATTCGATTCAATTGTTTTTCTATACATTTACAGACAAATATCGCATTGGTGCAACAATTGCGTTTATTGTGGTCATCGTTGGAATTGGTGTGCCAATGTGGTGGAAAACAACAACAGTCTACAGGTAAGTCGAATTTATATTTCTATTCAAGCTTAATGAAGATTCTTTTCTTCTTCGTCTACAGAGTCAGTTTGCCTTCTTCGGCCATACAGCGTTTAAGTGAGAAACCAATCAAAACATCTATCCAAATTGCCATTTACACACAGCAAACAAACCGCGCAGAGCTGCTAATTACGGAGCTGGAAACCGCATTTAATGACAGCGGTAAGTACGCATCACATCGTGTTGGGCAATCCACAATACAATGCAATCATTTATAATAATCAACTCTTCCATTAACAGATATTTGGAATGTAGAGTTTAAGCAGCTGTTGCCATTGGCCAAGGCTGTTGAAGTACATACGCCGGCTGCTTTGGAAAAGCTGTTGCTACAGGCTCATCCGCTAAGTGTTGGTGATTTTCTATTGATTGAGTGGGCCAAGCTGGAGGACGAGCTGCTGCTAACGACTGAGCGTTCGGCGCTCATGCGCAGCGATGTTAGTAAGTAGCTCGTTTCACTTAATCTAAGAACTTAATTTATTGCCCCATTTTTCTGTAGCCTCCAATAAAATTGCTCAGCTATTGCATTCAAAAATCCTACAAACGTATCGCATCAATCAAATATTGAGCACAGATGAGCGTTTGGGCACCAAATCAGAGGCACCACAGCCCGCCTACGATGTGGTCATATCTGTCCTTAATCCCAAGCCAAGTCTAACGCATGCTCAATGGAATGTAGCACTGGCTGCGCAGAGTGAGATTTAAACAGAATTCGATTTACTTCATATTACAAATTTGTATGTCTATTTATTTCAGCCTATATTGAGCCATTTTTGGCACAGATCTCCGATATATCCAACTATACGGTGCGCACTCAGTGGAAATATCGAGTGTCCATTGAAGCTGATCTCAAGCAAGTGCGGGATACAACTAAACTGGGACGCCATTATGCACTGCAAGAGTCAGCATTGCCCCACTTACTTACCTCGATTGCCCAGAATTTGAGTGCCAGTATTACGGATAATCCTGTGATAAATCTAGTCGTTTATATACCACCCTGCAATACGGCTCCGTTGCACATTTACAACAGCAAGAACGAAATGTTAACGAGAGATGGTGTTGATGCCTTCATTTCACCACCTTGGGGTGGCTTTATCATAGCCAATCCGCCCGATCACGTTTGTTTGGCTTATATGAATAATGAATCGCCATTGGATTATTATGTCAGCACCAATGATAATATGCAAGTGATGTTGGATCAGCTACACAAGTTGCTGGACATAAGCAGCGAAGTGCAAATAGCAGGCGTCAAAACGGTGGATATCGAGGAACTTGCTCCGCGTCGCTGGGAATACGAATCGTATTTGCGGCGCAGTGCTATTAGGCATATTGCCACGGCAAGCAATACGCTGCAGAGCCTCATAAAGCTACTGGGTAATTATAACATATGGTCATTAACAAATTATATGTTCATGCTCTAAAACGCTTAAACGCTTATAATTTTTTTTTTTTTGTTTAGACCAAATCAGTTACATTGTGATTGATGACAAGGTTGGTGCTGCTATTACCAATTCCTATGTGGATATATTGGCTGCCAAGGTCGCACTGCTCGAACATCGTCTGCTTGATGCATCGGCTCTGGCCAAACGCGCATTTGTGGCCTCTGAGCGCGGCTTCTTTGATGCAAGCCTATTGGCACAGCTCTACTTTCCCGATGAACAGAAATATGCCATCTATATACCACTCTTCCTGCCTGTCATGGTGCCTGTGTTGAGCTCTTTTAATATGCTGCGTAAATTGCTGCAACGACGCCGGAAGAAGAAACAGCAATAATAAACCCGCAATCCAAATGATAACAAAATCTGTTAATTAAACAATTAAACAGATTCTTTTTGAATCTGAAGGTTATTTTTGTTCATATTTCTGTTCATGTTTTTAACTTCCAATTTTCTGTCATTATTTCACAGTTGTGAGGAGCACAAACTGTAGGCACCAACACAAACAATGAAAGCAACCAATATACGACCCCACATCTTTGTAATGGTCTAATTACAAAGATTCCAATTCCTGAAGTATTGTTTGTTGATAACACAAATAATTTTGATTACTAAATCAAAAACAATTTTACTTCAACAGCGTAAACAATTTTGATTTTTTGATGACTTATTTTTGATAGGTGCGATATCAGCAGCTAAGCAATTTTGATGTCAGGGTTGAAAGACGCCACGCATCCCTTACCCCTCGATCTTCAGTTTGCGAAGCGTGTGAAAATTGCGCATAGGTCAAAAGCGGGACGCCTGCTGCTGTTGCTGATGAGAGTGTCAAAACAAATAACAAAAGCTTTGCCAATTTATTCGTTAAACAAAAAGATTTAGCTGCTGGCTTGTAACGAACATTAAATGCTCTTAACTTATGATAATTACATTATTCGTATGGAATGTGCCAATTAAAAACTTAAATGAGTTGCAAATTTTGTTCATTAATTAATGATTCCTTAAGTTGGAACTAACTTTTTTTTATGGTAAAACCAATTTCGCTTGGACGGAAATAATTTTTGTTAATTTTAAAATGCTTTGCAATAACTTAATTAACAAGAAAACCTTGAAAGACAAAAATATTTCCACCTGTCATAAAAGTTCTTATATCACTTCTAAATACTTTTCGAATAGAATGAACCCATAATTACATCCTGGTTTGGTAAGGGCATCTAAATTGAATGCGAATGCATATAAATAAATTATCACACAACAACAAAACAATTTTACTATCAAAACTCGTTAAACAGTGAATTGACTTTAACTAGGGGGCAGGTGGGTGGGTGCAGACGAAACATGCCTATGGACACATTAAAAACTTAATAGTTAATTTTTAATTGCGCACGGCTCGTTGGCTCGTTGCAGAGAAGAAGAGGGGCCAATAACGCACGAAACGAAGTGAATATGTTTGACTCTGAAAATATATATTTAAATACATACCTAAGAGTGTATTCAACAAGTATTTGTCTTGTATTCAAAGGTTAAATATTATTTTAATGAGCTCAGCTCGTTTGCAGCAGCAGCAGCAGCAAAAAAACCTTTTCTCCAATGTACGATCGCTAGAAAAAAGGTCAACAATGTGACTTTTAACCAACGCCAAATGCCGCCAGCTTGCTTTGCCAAGTGGCTTTGTGTCCCGGCTTTCAAAGACTTTAAGTCTGTCCCTGTGCACCAAGGCGGCCCATCATACATATGGCCGAAAAACTTTTGAGTTTAGGCTGCACTTTGAAAAATTCATGATTTTCATTCAAATGCAACATGGACATAACCAAAATATATGTACCATTTCCAGATAATGTAAAACTCTTATACAACGAACAACCTTAAGGTAAGTTTGCACTTATTTTATTTTTGTACTTCTTAGTTTAAAAGTAGAAACCTTTAGTTGAGATTTTTAAAAGTTCTTTATTAGAATATTTTCGTTTAGAATGCGAACTTTTTATGTTGTAATTCGTCCTTTTGATTTTTTAACTAATTTTTTTTTTTTGAGTGTAGTTCACTATTGGACTTGCCTGCAATTGCTCAGGCCGAAGGGCCTGCATTTACATGCATTTCCGGGGCCGATATAATCAAATTACATGGCCCCCAAAATTGTTATTGCTTCTTTGGCTGGCCACAATTATTAAAGAAACAGAAACCAAATTTATATTTCCCACACACAAACACCGATGCTTTAAGCTGTAGCTAAAACCGCACGCACGTAAAAAATCAATTCAGGTTTGTTGATCTGCGCTAAAGAGATTTACAGTACGATTTTTTTTTTTTTGGAGGGCAGTCAAATTTTTGTTGTTGAAGACTTTTAATTGTTGTCGTAGTTTAAAGTAAGATCTTTAAGATGAAGGCTAACGCAATAACGAAACTAATTTTGATGCGGTTGTTAACTATTTCCAAATGTATTTTTTTCTTCTTTTTTCAAGAGATAAATGAGCAACGAAAATGTTTTGGAAAAATGTTGATTTTTTCCGGATGGGGAACAAAGATGATGAAGATGCTGCACTATTGTCTATTGATGGACACTTAAATGCAATTGCCGCAACAATAGCAACAACAAGGCGTATAATTAATAATTGATTGCATTTAACACACAAACCAAAAAATGGTAAAAACGAAAAAAGAAAAAGAAAAAAACACAATCAATGACAAAGCAAAGTTTCAGTTTTGAGCAGCAGCTGCAAAAGAATTGAAGAATTTTTGTTGCGCTTGCGGCCCGAAAATGGCACAAAGTACAAGGAGTACCAGGTGTGCCCAATGTGTTGGCTTATATGGAAAGCCAGCCAGCCAGCCAGGCACGTAAAAGTCACATTGCAAAATTGCATTGCTGCTGCGACTGCTGCAATTGTAATCACTATTGACCATAAGTGCAATTGAAGTTGTTTGTTTTGATGGTTTTTTTTATAGTTTTTTAACGCTGCTGTTGCATTCCCATCGCTCAGCATTAAGTGAAATTAATAAAAATTGCAATCAACTTGAAGCTTAAATGCCGAAATGCACCAAAAACGTCAACGCTTCTGCGCAATGCACATAATTTGTTTAATTAATTACAATCAACACATTTTCATTGCCCCAAACTAGTATTGGCCAATCGATGTGATTTTTCACATCACAAAAAGTAGTCATAAAAAAAAAAAATACAAGAAACGCTGCAACAAAACTGTAACAAGCATTGAGAGCGAAACGCTTTTTAGACGCTTTCGAAAGATGTTGCTTCGGATGCTGCAAGTTGCCAGTTGCCAGTTGTTGCTACTAACCCGTCAGCAACATTCTCAGCATGCGCCAAGGCCAGTGGCATTTTCTGTCTGCATACATGCTATGTAGACTCCAACTAAGAATTGTTGTTGTAACTGGAAGTTCAACACTACTAAAGCATTGACAAGCAAGCGGCAGCATTTACGGCTGAGTTTTGTGAGCGGCAAATAGCAGTTGCTGTTGCATTTGTAGTTGTTCTGGGAATCGTTGTGAGCTGCGTGTTGGCAAACTTACTTGCTGCAGGCACACAGAACAGCAGACTTGAAGTAAGAAGCGTGAAGCAGCTAAACGTTCGTGTTAGAAGAATACAAAACATCCTTGAGTCAATATTTCTATAGGTCACTTTGCATTGAGTAGAGCAAGCATTAAGTTACTTGGAGCCTTGTTAGAGATCTGAATTGGCTTGTGCTTAACGTTGGGAAAAGTAGAAAACTATCGAAAATACTATACATTTAATTATAATATTCATTGGTACAGTTTTTAACTTTTCTTATTCTGTTTTCATTTTAATATGAACAAAATTTCAGTTTAAAATATTTCAACTTTTTTCCGCTCTCGCATTGTTGAGGCTATTGGGAGAAATCTTCTTGCAAAATAAATTTAAGCATTTTACATGGACAACAAAATTATTTTTTATGCCAAATTGAAGGTCTCACAAGATTCATAAATAAGTTTTGTATAGATCAGCCTTTGATAGTGAACAAACAAACAAGCGACAAACAAAAGTAACATAAATATTTGTCGCTTGTGTTTCAGCAATTAAATTATTTGCTTAACGAATGTCATTCGACAGCCCTATAAAAAGGTAAACCTAAAACACTGCAAAAAAAAGATGTGTATCTTAGTATGTGTGCATGTAGGTTGAGTGGCAGCCATGGGAACATGAGATGAGGGCTTGGATGCTGCTGCTGGAAAAGTGTCGATGTTAAGAAGCGGCTTATGATCGTGCTCAAGGACGCTTATAAAACAAATAAAGCGAAATGTAATAAAAAAAAAATAATATAACTTACACGCCATTTGACATAAATGCCAATTTAAATGCTGCAAAACGCATAAATCAACAAACGAGAATTGTTGTTGTTGTTGTTGTTGTCACAGGTAGTGCTGTTGCTGTCGTGTTTTAGCTAAAAAGAAAAACGATCAGCAAGTGGCGCACCTTAAAAAAAAAAGAATTTGTGCTTTGTGCCAGCGGCAAAACGGCAACAGCAATTGAAGAAGACACCAGCAACTGCAACGGCAACAGGCATAGAGTTTAGCTTAGGCTTAAATATGTACCTATGCATGAGCGTAGACAGGATATTAAATAGGGGCCTTGCAGTTGGAGCACAATTGTATTCTATGCACTACAACAATATTGTTCAACCAATGAACAAACTAACAATGCCTATACTAACAACACCCCGTCATAGCTACCCGGCTGCGCCCCTGAACCAACAACAAGCACAAAGTTCAAGCAAAGACGAACTAGTGACAAAAATGTTGCTAGCTTTTGCTGCAAATGGCATCTAATTGAATTAACATAAAGAGGGAAAAAGTTGCTGTAATAAATGCGCATAATTTTGTGCTTAAAATAAGCAAATGCAACCAACATGTATAACAACATCCTGGTCAGTTGGCATTTAGACAAGCATTTTGTTCAAATGCTGCTTCTGCTTCTATAGGAAATGACAGTCAGTTGGGGTGGGTCACAGAAGCAAGCTGAAGCTTGAAAGACACACTGAACAATGTGCTGGCCAAAAGACTTTTGGCTGAAAGCTCATTAACATCATTACAATGAATAATTCCACACACATGCAAACACAAATACATGAACAGCATAGAGTAATCCAACATTGTTGAAAATAATTACGAAAATACTAAAGAAAAAAATGCATTTGTATGGGCAAATGCAATTAGTCACAGATACCACAACAACAACTTGTTGCTGCTGGGGTGTTAGTGCAGCATCTGCAACTTGCCGCACCGGATTCTTGGCGAAATCAGCAAATTTGTTGTTGCTGTTGCCGTTGCCGTTTGCCATTCCCATAATTTGCAAATATATATATATTTTTTCTTATTTATTTTGTGTTGTGCTCACCTCAACAATATATACATATTTACAATATCTGTATGTGGCATAGCAACTGCCTTCACGTCTATAACATTTTCTCACGTTTCGTCTTGAAAAGATTTCGGCACAAGTTGCGCCTTATGGTGTGACTACATATATATACACACACACACACATAAATATATATTAAAATCTATCTATCTGTGGCGGGGGTGAAGCCTAATGCACATTTTATGCAAATTGTATTTGTTTAGACTGCAGTTTCTGTTTTAGGTATGTCTTTATTGGTTTTGCCTTTATTTAACATTAGTCGGTTTATGAGTGGAAATTAATCGAACAAATGTTCAAACTCCAACACAAAAGAAGTTCGTTGCCTAAGTCTTTTGTTTTTTTTTAGAACTTATATTTATGTATTCTGGTTCTGTATCAGCTAAAGCAAACCTTAAGACTAAGCAAGGATCTAGTCAAATTACAAAAGCCAAAGCTTGAAATATTATTTTTATTTGCCACTTTTTGGAAGAAACCACTAGAACTTGTTTTTTATATGATCTTAAAAATGGCGAATCATTTAATCAGTCAAATTAGCCGAATAACTGGCTAACTGACTGACCCAATCCTGTGCAGCAACATTTGCGTTAAGTCATTTCGCAAGCGGCTTTTAAGCTTGTTGCTGTCGCTGTCGCATCATAAACTTTAAATTTGCAGCACAGCTGCAGACCGTCGTCGGCATTTGCCACGTGCATGCGTCCCAAATCCCAGAGCCATGCGAAAAATTGTTTGTCTCTCTACCTCTCTTTCTCTCTCACTCTAAGAGTGTGTGTGAGTGTGTGTGTCTTTCTTATTATGAGGTTTTCCAAGCGATGCACTTTATCAACGGAAAATCTCTGATGCTTATGCTCATTGCTGCACAATTACTCAATGGCCCAGACAAGCAGACAGACACACACACAATTCCAATTGAAATGCTTAGGCTCCAGAGACTTCCCAGCCACCCAACCACCCAACCTACGAAACCACCAAAGGCAGCTGTTGCTGCACTCAGAAAAATAAATTGTAAATTGTAAACAGCTGAATGTATTTTTTTAATTGGAGTTCGAGAATATTGATGCTTGGTTTGCGGATCTTTAATTCCTTCTGAGGCTTTTGATTGTCACAAATGTTCCTGCTTATTTGAAGGCAGATTGAGCCCTCGAAAGTATTTTTCTGTATCATTTTGATCCCCGAATTTATTTTACTTTCCAACTTTGCATTAAATAATTTCGTGCATTTGACAATCTTCTTAGGTAGCATAACATTTTTTGTCAAGTGTTTGTGTTTGCTACCAACCCCATTGGCATTCCCATTTCAATCGCAATATTCGACTCGTTAGTCGGCGGCCTGCTGCTTCTGCTGCTAACTTTTTGGCATTATTTCTGGCGCGTCTGGGTTAGTGGCCTGCCACCAAAATGCCAGAAGAGCCGCTTGCCTGCCTTGCATCGCGCATCTTCAGCTTAATTGAAATTTACTTTTGTAGCTGCTGCTGCTGCCGGGGCAGTTCAAGATGCATTTGCTGCAGTTGTTTGGTGAATGTCTGCAAATGCATTTTTCATTGGCTTTGGCTCCCACACATTGTGCCAAATGCTTTCGGCACTTTTACTGCGCTTATATAATCACAAAACAAAAAATTAAATAATTTACGTGGCAAATATGTATAGGAATTCTTAACAATGTTGCTGCCTTGCAGCTGTTGTTGTTGTTGTTGGTGTTGTAAGACCCTTAATGCTGTTTATTATCTGTAAAAATTGTACAGCAAAATCGTGTTCGCGTTTTTTTTGGGCGCATATATCAATGTCAGAGCCACAGCGGAGTCAAATTGATGTGTATTTAATTGACAGGCAGGCGCTAATCAGAATTATGGCCAAGCTGCTGCTGCTTGTGTGTAATGCTGACACTAAGTAAGCCAAGCGAACAGCAAGTTCGTGTCTGCAGTCTTTTGTTTCCTTGCGCTTTTGTTACGGTTGTTTTTGATGTTGGCTATATTTATTATTTTCTCATTATTGGCAATGTTGACACAGTGGACACTTCCTAGTTTTTGGCAATTCCCACGCAGTTTCGACCCAAGCTTTGGCATCGCGTGAGTCACAGCCTTTCTTTGCCGAGGATGACACAAAACGTAGGCCAAACAAAATAAATTGAACATTTATTATGCTTTTCTAGGCAGCCCAAAAACGACAAACAACCCAACGGACGGACGGACGATCCCAAACAAACCTCTTACACAATCATTGCAGCTGACTCTAGTCATAAGACAAGAAATTAGAAAAAAAAAACACATACAAAAATTGATAGCAAAAACAGTCAGGCGCAACATAAGCTACACGAGAAAAAAATTTAAGGACTGCAATTTAAATTAAATGACCTTGTGTTAAACTCTTGTTTTTGTGTTGTGAGTTCGATAAAATCTGATTGAGTTTGTTCGCTAAAGCATAAATCACATTAAGGATTCATAAGAAAAGAGATCAAGGTACTTGAATTGAAATTCTGCAAAATATTTTATACTTACTTCTTTTCTGACTGTGTAAATTTACAAACAAATTGCAGCCATATGCCTTCGCCTGCAGCATGGGCCAGGTTGAAAGTCACAAAGTCGCTGGCTCGTCTTCAGTTTGCATTTTGTGCTGTCAGTTGACATTATTTTAACTTTTCTTTTCTTGTCTTTTCTGTCTATGTTGTTTGTGGCTGAGTGTTGCTGACTTTGCCTGATCATTTTCCGGCAGCCAACCTCAACTTTGAAATGCCAAGCTGGCAGTCGTAGGGCCACGCTTTGATGGACATTAGTTGATTGGCTGGGCTCTTAGATGTTTGCCTCTTTGAAAACCAAAAAACTGAATAGCAACGCCCAAATAAAAAATATCTGCAGATATTTCTTTTTTTTTCCCTGTACTGCGGGCGTGCAAATTCCCACACTGCAACACAGTGCAAAATGCCGTGCATTCCCCACACTCTAAGCCACACACTCTACTCACCCATATACGCGAACCGGATTGCCGACGGCATCAGCAGCAGCAGCAGCATCGGCAGCAGCAGCAGCAACAACATCGCGACTTTTGGCCCGACACAACAGTAATAGCAACAGCAGCGTTTGTGGCAGCGACAGTAAATGACAATGCCGCCGCGCCATGACTAACTATGACATAATACCAGCGGAAGATGCAACCGACGCGATCCAAGTCAACATCTACTTGCAACTTCACACACAAACACACACACACACACATAGTACTAGTAAGTACCACACGGTTCATGTAATTGCAGGCGGATTGCGGTGGGAGTGCGGCTTAGGTTGGTTTTTGTTTTTTGGGGCTTAGTTCATCGAGCGACCTGCTCATACACGCAGAGAAATCTTTCGAAACCAAACAATCGAATTTGGAATGTTATTTTATTGTGAGTAAAAGCTTTTGTATCCATTCTTTGGCCATGCTTTAAGAATTAAGCTTATAAATTTGAAGAAGATTTAATGAGGACTTGCCTGAAATTTTAATCCAATACCAAACACATTAAAGCTTAACATCCTTAGCTAGAAGATTAATACTACTTTTTACTCTGCCTAAGACTTTTTGCCCCATTGTCACCAAATCCTCTTGCTATAACATAAAAGTAGAGCTGCGAGTAAAAAGCCTCGAGGTCATTGATACTTCATTTTAAGTACATAATAATTTTCTCTCAGTGCATTGGCCCTGCGGCCCTGCAACAGCTGACGTAAGTGAGTGACAAACGATGCTGGCAAAGCGGCAAAATGCAAAATACTAAATGCAATAACAACTCCTTGTCAGTTTGGTCAAACAATGAACACAAGGTGTCACACGTTGCGTATGCGTAACGTGCGTTAAGCATGCGACACAAGAGCACTCAAAGCAGCCGCAACAACAACGCCATTCAGTCTCGAGCCGAAGTCGCTTCATCTTCTAGCTGCAGAGACTCGTGTGCTGTCTGCCAACGTCGCTGTTGCTGCTGCTGCGATTGTTGCTGCTTCTGCTGTTGATGAGGCCCAAGTGGTTTTTCCTTTCGCTTTCAGAAATCATTTCGCTTCGACAACGTAAACGATATAGTCGCAAAACGCGCATCACTGCGCCTTCTCGCTCTCTGCTCGTCTCGTGCGGTTCGTAACTATAAAAACCTTTATGTACAAAAAAATAAATAAGTAACAGTGGCTGTTACTATCACTGTGACTTGTGACTTGTGACTTGCCAGTGACTGAGTGGTTTTTTGTTTGCCCAGTCAAGTGAGGCAGACATCCAAAAAAAAAAAAAAACGTAATACGAGACTTGTCTTCTTCTCAACGTTTCGCTGCACATTCTAAATGGCTTTTCCGTAGTTTTCGCACCTTGCGAAACACATTCGTCTATACGCATTTACATACCGAGTACCGAGTTCGAATACGAATACGATTCTGTTTTTCTGATTTTTGTCGGTATTTCTAGTTGCTTGATTTTCTACATGAGCGCACGTCTTCTGTGTCTTCGTCTTCGAACATGACAAACAGTTTTGCATTATGAAAATGAATCGCTCGATGATTTTTGTGTTAATTTAAGGAAAACAACGAAACATAAAAAGAAGAAGGTTTTGAAAAACCATTAAAAGCTACAAACTTGTGCGTTTTGTAATACTTCGAATTCATTTGAGTTTTCTGCGTGTTGTTATTGTGTCTTGTATATTTTACAGTGCATTCCATGTGAATATCAATTAACTACTAGCAGCCTAAGCGCACTTTGGATAACCCCTATTTGGATATTTAAAATTATATTACATACGCCTCGTTTCTTTGGATTACCTACTTAACTTAAGCGCCATGTCGATTATTAATTATCAAATGTGCGCCTTTCTGTTGGGTGAGTACTTTAAAATCATATTGATGATAGGTAATTATGTAATGGATTCCAAAATTAAAGACCTGTTAACATTGCTTATACATCTTGTTAATGATTTTGCTCAAGTTTTAAATGGTAGGGGGTATTTCGAAATCAACTGTGGGTAAATCATCTAAGACTTTTCAATACCAAATGCAAAATATCACATGAGGTTTAACTTAAAGGATGGATGTTACAAAGTTTATGAAAATGTTGCAAAAGAAAGAAGTTAATTAAAAGAATTTTCGCCTGATTGGCAAGAAAATCATGTATGTATGGATTAAAGGAGTTGGGTGAAATTAATTTTGAAAAAAAAAATCATATAAAAATAAAATTTTAATGCAAAAATACATATGTCAAAAGAATCTTCAGTTAATCAGCTAAGAAAGCATATATATATATTCTCCTTTCGAAGCGATTTATGCAAAAATAATCTTAACGCTTAACAGAATCGATAAAATAGCAGAAAGAAATAAACAAAGAAACCTTTCTTAACATTTAAAAATGTTCTTCAGCAATGATTGAAATACTGTTTTAAATAAATTTCCCTATGGTTTCCTTATGTGATAGATCATTGAGGACTTTAACATGTTGACCTTCCTTATAGGTTGTTATAATTACGGAATCGAACAATCACAAATGAAATATGTACTGCATCTACATCTTCGATAACTAATTCGCATGATCATTAGTTGACGGCTACCTCTTTAAATCTATCATTATATTTATGAAATTATGCATTAACTCAAGGTCTAGACATTAAGTCAAGTCTCGACAAATGTTATCTAACTTCGAATGCAATTAGCTATAAAGGAAACGAAAAAACGGAGTCTCAACAATTTATGGTAAACCGATATATTGGGTCAAGAAGAAAAAAATAATAATAATTATATATGCGAATGTAAAAATTTATTGAAAACTATCTCTTGAATGGTCATTAAGATGCCAAAAGCAGATGAAGACGACGCCCCACGGAAGCTCGACTTCATGTCGTGCGACTCACTTGTCTGGGATTTAAATTAGGGATTGAACAACAGCAGCAGGGGGAATAAACAAAAGAAATATGAAGAAAAAACAATGTTGAAGATTCAACCGCAATCGGGGGCACCATCTTTTGCCCAGTCATAGTTCACACAGAGCCCAAAACAAAGACAAAAACAAAAATATATTCAAAACTTCGTTAAGGTAAAAGTGGGAATTGAAAATGAAATTTATTTAAATTAAATGCGAATCTTTAAAAGAGTTGAGCTTTACCTTTTCTCTCTCTTTCTCTCTGTCGCTCTGTCTTTCTCACTCTTTCTTCCTTTTGGCTTTTGCCATGATGATGAATGGGGCATCGTTGGGATTGCATAATGTTGGCCAACAAAAGTTTGGGTTGCAATTTGTGCTTTTTGTGGCGATTCATGGCGATTTTTGGCATTGGTTCTGCAATTGCCAAACTGCAATTGCCTTAATTGCAGCAAGCATTTGCATCTTCCGCTTGGCAAATTTTGTAAGAACAGTAGCCGCAAACAAAAAAGACAAGCACTAATCTTGGCCATAACTCATACATTTGGGCGTCATGGTAATTAGACTTTTCGGGCCATTAAAAGTCACAAGCCGTAGTGGTTTTTGATGTTGTACAACACTTCATTCGATTATCCATAATACTTTGATTGACATGGAATTTTAATTGTTTTATGACCCTCATGTTAAGATACATATATAGGCTTTTTGTTGGCCAATTCGACAGTTGAATTTGACATAAGTTTACAAATGTCGATGTGGGAATATTGCGGTTCACAAATGTTAATGATGCCTATTTATTTATTTTTTTCTATCAAAAAGCCATCAATTGTCAAAATAAAAACAAAAATCACAATCACAGAACTTACCTAGAGTCGTCAACCTTGCCTTGGCATTAGGTACTTCATCATGTGTCTTGTGTGACTCGCGCCTCGTGCGTCTTATTGTAAGCGAAAGTGTTGCTGTGTCTGCTGAAAGCCACATTAAGATGAAGGCCAGCTAGGCAATTGGCCACTGGTTAGCGTCGATGACTTCAGTCTTACCGATAATTTGATGTGCAGTTTTAACCTGATTACAATTTTAATTGCTTTTATTTTTCTTGCAGCCACAACGACGGCCATAATTTTTGGGCACGCACAGCTGCTGGATGAGGATGAGGATGTCTATGGCCAGCCATGGCCAACGTATAGTCTGCAGAATATGCCCAAGACATCGTTTACGTGCCGTGATAAGATTCTTGGCGGCTATTATGCTGATCCCGAGACGCAGTGTCAAATGTTTCATGTTTGCGTCAAGTTGCCCGGAATTGGGGTAAGTGTCTGGTAGTAAAAATAGTTAACAATGAGAACAACAATAATAACAAGGGTAATAGCAATAGTTTTGTGTTTAGGGTAGAGTATACGAAAGTCATAGAAATATAAATAACAGATTGATAAGTAGTGCCTCAGTAGTTATAGTTACCAAAGGTATTTAGTATAGTTGATAAATTTGATTATAATATTGATGATTGAAGGATTGATTGATGATACAGAGATGAGCCATAATTGAAACCTCCATTTTAATACTATTAATTTTTATTACGTTTATTAATTGGCATAAGATTTTGAGCATAGTCATAAAGAAAACTGCCCATCATTATCTACGAACTTTCAATTTGATGTTCCAGCCCATCTCCCAACTTCTCTTCCTCTTTAAGATCTTTGAATGACTTAACTTTCAATTCGTCTATCAAAATGTTTAATATTATTCATGCGTGTATAAAAATCGTGCGTTTTGTAACAGTTATAGAAACTTAATTTGTCTGCCATAGAAATTTATTTAAAAGCGGAAAAACAAAATGTAAGATTTCATTTTCTTTGTTGTTACTTTTTACTCAGTTTAATTTGTTTTGCTGTTTAGTTGTTAGTTAAATGGCAAAAGTTGCACAGCATCGAATGATGGGGGGAATGTGTGTGTGTGTGTGATGAGACTTCGTGACTGTTGGCCAGGTTGATACAAGCCGGTTGCAGTTAAGGCCAAAAGCAGAAGACGATGATGAAGAGAGCAAAGAGCTCAACAGTTGCTTGACTTGCATCACTGACCTTTAAGCAGAGTGTGTGTGTAGAGTTTAGCGATGCCATTTTTTATGTTGCTTTTTGTTTTTTCTTCTCCTCTTCTTAATTGCCAATGTTGTTAGCCCGATTTGACTTTGCTGCTCTCCAGCTGCTCCTGTTGCCATTCACTGTAGATGGACTCAAATATCTTAGATAGTTGCACCTCTCGCTTTTGTTCTTGCAATTGCAACGCGTAACGTTGCTGCTGCCACAGGCTCGAAAACATATCGGCATAAAGCGTAAGCTTCTGCTGAAAACTTATTCGTTGACTTTGCACCTTCTCGTTGGCCTTGAGCAGCAGCTCATGTTGTTGCGACAACATTTGATTTTTCTGCTCCAGTTGCTGGGCAAGTCGATCAAAGTGGATTTGTAGCTGTGGCATTATTTGTTGTAGATCCAACATTTCTTTAAAGTTTACTGTGGCATCCTCTTTGATTTTGATTAGTTCTTCAAGCAACTGAACATGTTTGTGATTATTTTTGTTTAGTTTTAGCATTAAGCCGGAATTGCTTCTTTTCAAGCTTAATATCTTTTTGTTAAGCATTTTGCACTTTAAGCGCTTTTTGATGTAAAGACTTTGCCAAACCTTGGCGCCAACGGAAGTTGGTTCCTTTTCAACTTTGCCATCTGTAATTGTTTTACAATTGAATATCACAGTTCCATCAATGCTGCCCAGCAAATCTTTGAGTAACGGACTTAGTCCCGTGTTATAATATCTTAAATGCGTTTTGGAATTGCTTGCAAGTACATTGAGAATCTTTAGCAAACCGTTAATTGGAGTTTTTTGCTCTGACGCCTGGTAGATGTCCTTAAAGTGTATTAACTGTAACTTGCCTTGAAGTTGCAAAGACCCCTCTAGATTCGCTTGCTGGACACATATCGTAAAGAGAATTTGTTTATTCATATGATCTGAGGAGGACTTGTGATTGATCATTCTCATATAAGCATGAACTTCTTTGGTTGAGGCAACAAAAGGCTGCATTAGCTTCCATTTATCTTCTTTAAGCTCCCTCTTCTTACCAAAAAGCTGTGTATGCTGCATGGATATATTAATTTCCATATTAGCACCCATTGTATAAACATGTTTAAATAAATCATTAAGAATGCATTCAACCATATCCTTTGGTCCATTCCCTTCCGTTCCATAGCTGATAATCGTGCTAGTTTTGCCCTTCAGAACATCATCTAAAACACTTGAGTTTGTTGCTGATTGAGCTTAGACAATTTTCGAAAGACATACATTTTAGCCTATAAAAAGAAGGTATTGGCATTGAGCAGCGTTGGCAATTGGCAGTTGGTAGCCGGTCTTACCATTTTTAAAGAGTTTTAACTGTTATACGAATTGAACTATAATACACATAGATTTTGAGTTGTCAATTAGCCTACTGCTGCTTTTTTTTTCAACTACACAAACATACACATTTGTATCTGTAAGATGCATCGCCGACCGAGATTGAGAACGTTCACTTTACAATTAACAGCAGAAAAAAAAAAATAATAAGAAGTGTGCAGCATCACCTGGCTAGCTGGGTTGCCTTGCTGCCTGCCTCCTCGCTGCTGCTGCCGGATACCAATTGGAAAATGCCAAATACCAAAAGTGCCACAAAGCCACAGAAAGACATAAACCAAATGCCAAAGTTCGAGCATTTCAATGGCTGTTGTTGCTGTTGCCTTGTTAAAGTCCAAAAAGCCTTGCCGAGGCTATTGTAACATTTTGTCACGATATATTCTAAGATACATCTGTTAAAGATCTTTGAGTTTGGCATGCATTATTAATAGTATCTTTTAGTTATGCCTAGCTTAATTATGTTTAGCAAATGTATATTTGCACTTAATAATGGTAGTATAATTAGTTTAATACCTAACATTACTTAAATGTCATCAAAAGTGCTTAGATAAAGGGGAAAACTGATTATTTTTTTAGAAATAATCAAGTCTGTAGAAGGGAGATAAAAAAATTTGAGGAATGTTTTCTTTGATTGGTTTGCAACTTTTGTTGCTATTGCTGTTGTTATTGTTGTTGAACTTTCTCAAAAACCCAAAAAATACAAAAAATCAAAATACCGCTTCTTATATCTAATTTCGCCTTCTCCTCTATATCTATCTAACAATCATTTTTGCATGTTATGCTGTTTATGCCGTTTGTCTGTTTGCGCAGCACTCACGTCGAAGAGTTAATTCGTTTGTCCAACAGGTGCAGGATTATCGCTTCCTCTGCCCAAATACCACAGCCTTCGACCAAGAGCTACAAATCTGCGCCAACTGGGTTGATGTAGATTGTGACAAGGCCACCTCCTATTATGACAACAACAATCTTAACGATCTCTATCGCGGAGTGGATGACAGCAAAAATGCCAAAGAGGAGGAGGAGGAGTCAACATTCCATTTGCAGCGTGCCGAAAGTGGTTAGCTAAAGACTTAATTAACAGCCCTATTATACAGCTATAAATTTTTATATTTTTGGTCTTTCATTCACAATTAATTTATTATATGTTGACCTAATTTGCAGGTGATGTGCGTCGCTCAAAGGAGAAACAACGCAATGAGCAAAAGTCACGCCCCAGACCTAATTATGGTCAGGCCAGTTCCTCTAGTTCCTCCAATTCGGACAGCACGCAACAAACATCCAAATCGAGACCCATCACCAGCTATTATACGCCCACATCAAGTAGCACCAGCAGTAGACCAACAACAACATCAACAACGACAACAACAACGACAACTGAGCGAAACTATTATAACAATTATAATAGCAACCACAACAACAACAACAACAACTACAAAGATAACAATGATGATTCAAAACGTAAGCCACAAAAAGCCAACTAAATACTTTTGGTGTTTTGGTAAGACTTATCCGGTTTTAAAGATACCCTGGACGTTTGATTCTTCAAGTAATAGTCTCTATATCCTGTTGTAATTAAGATATCCCTTATAGGGTAAGGCGTTGAAATCGATTTTACTACCAAAACAGTACTAACTTTTCCTACATAGCAGTCCCTGGTACTCCACCTTTTTTTGTTTAAATGTGCACAGAGCATAACAATGGGAACTTAAAATTTATTACACAAACTAATTTCGCGCTTGTCTACAATCTTAACTTAATTTACCTTTAATTTTTGTTGTATATATTTTTATTTTTGTTTTTTTTTGGCACAACCGCAGAAGACATCGATGATATCTTTAAGGGTTCCCACAGTTCGCACTTCTTTGCCAATCGCCATGGCGGTCGCGAATTCGATGAGGAGCCAGAGCCACGTCCCCGACCCAATGATTTTAATGATTACAATCGCAAAACGACAGAGGCGGCTAGCAACACGCGTGCCACGCCCACAAGGGCGCAAAGAATAAGCCAGCAAACATCTGCAGGAACAACAGCAACAACAACTATTGCACCCTCAACGAAATCCCTTAAGAAGATCACATTGCATGCTTCGTTCAATACGGATTTCCAGGACTACAAATCGACCACGCCCAGTTCGACGCCAGCGCCTACAACTCCTCGTCAGTCGGGCAGCAGCATAACCAGTCGCTTCAGCTTCGGACAAAATGACTATCAAACCCAGGAACGCATTCAACCAACCACTTACAATCCCAATAATGGTTATCGCTTCAAGAGTACCGAGGGTAAGAATGCTCAAGACTTTGATAAGGAGACGACTAGGCGGAACAAGCCCACAGTGGCAGCCAGGAAACTGAAATTGGGTCCCCAGGAATCCAACTACATCAATCACAATGAGTTTGTGGAGCTGCCCAAGGCAAAGCTCCAACAACCACAACCGTTCCAGGCAACGCAGCAGACTTCGAGGAAACCGGCACAACTGGAGCCACAATATACACGTCCTAGAGCCCAGGATATATCCCGTGTGGGCAACCAAGAGCCATCTCCCTTCAAATCATCTGCCAAACCGCGAACTTTTACGAGCCGAGGAAGCATTACCTATAAGGCAACTACGCAACATTATGCCGACGATGAGTTCCACTATCCAACGACCACAAGCACAGCCAGTCCCAGCTATGGTTTCTCCAAGAGAACCACCCAAGCTGGACGAGATGTCTTTACTCCGACCACTTTCAAGCCAACGACATACAAGAAACCCTACGAGCAAAGCTTTTATCAGTCTCAACAATCTCTGCGTCCCAATCAGAATCAGCATCAGAAACAAAGTCCCATTCCCAAAAAGACTGCTCCTGTAACCGCTGCTCTGCCCACCACAGCCAATCCTTCTTACAATGTGGATGAAAATGATGGCCAATATCATCCGGAGCTGTATGAGAATGATTTTCCACGCAATCGCATCAAGTTTTTGCGCAATCGACCTGGCAGCAACTCCTCACCCCCCGCTGCAACAAACACAACGACAACAACAGCACCTGCTATATCCAGCCGGCAACCACATGGGTTCCAGCAGGCGCATAGTCATCTCAAGAGTCAACAACAGTCGGCGTACCAAAAGGAACGCGAACAGGAACAGGATCTAAGTGATGAGGATGAACTGTTCAAGACGGCTCAATCTTTGAATTTTGGTGCTGCCAGCATTAATAAGCTACGCGCTGATATCTACAAGGCGGAGAAGAATTCACAGCAATATAATTCACAATATAGTCCACAGGTGGCGCCATCTAGTCCGAAAACGACAAGCAGGCCAACAACTACAACGGCTTTTGCAGCAAGCAGCACAACAACAACAACAACCAGCACAACAAGACGTCCTACAACAACAGCGACAACAAAGGCAACGACCACAACAACAAAATCGAAGCTTTCATCGGTTGAACCGAAGAAATCATCAAAAAGCAAAAAGGAACCGAAGGAAGATAAGAAAAGTAAATCGAAAAGGCCGCCATATGCCGATGAGGATACCAGCTATGATTATGCCTACTATGATACGGCTTGAGGCTCAAACCGGATCCTAAACCATTCGATATAAACCACAAAAAACCTACTTTAGACATTCTTTCTTCAGCAACTAATCCAAGTTCATAGCATTGCTTTTTCTTCTTCTAAATAATTCCAATCATAGCATAAAATACATATTCTTTATACCCACTTGTCCAGCAGCAACTATACACATAGGTGCCACAATATTCTATATATTAACAAGCTTCCTGCATTAATCAATACTGTCTTCGTCTCAAGAGACTAAACTCTCTTATTGCCCCCAATTAACACTCGCGTACAATATTCATTCAATTTAGATGCGTTCTAATGAATTTCCAATGCGTGTATCTAGTTATTTAAATAAAACAAACATATTTTTAGTCGTTAGACAATTGTTAAACTGAAATAAAGCGAATACACACAAACACACAACACGAACTACGCCTAAAATTTTTGAACAATGTTCTATTCAAGTATTTTTATTGGCATTGGTAATGTATTTCGACTGTATTCATTACGAAATTTATGTTAATTATAAGTTTTCTTGTAAATAAAAAATGATAAATGATAAGTGCTGTGTGGCTTTCTTTCCAAAGGCGCGCCAAAGGTCGCAAGCTTTAAATATCGATGCTTTGCGTGTATCAGAAAGCATCGAACTAGCTTAATACTTTTTGCATCGATGCTTGAGATCGATAACAATGATTAACTTTTTTCAATGGTTTTGTTTTTATTAAATTATTCTTAAAGCCTATTAAATAAAGTTAGTGTAATTTATGAGCGTGGCGCTCAGTCTTTAAATTTCTGACGCACGCAACGCGGCATTGGAAACAAATAGAGCAGCATGTTAAAGGCAGCCAAACCAACAGCAAAAGCGCAAGATGCAGCTACATCAATTGTTTCCTTCAACAAATAAATGCATTGTTAATATATCAATAAACCATATCGTACTGCTAACTCACATCTGGATCTGGCAATCCCAACCGTTCGTGCATAAAATCCGCCGGCTTTGGGCATATAACGGAGGCAGTTGGCGTACAATTTAGTTTGCGTGTCTGAAAAGCGATGCTATGAAGCAATGAGGATGCATAACGCGTGTGAGTGCCTTTTGTGTTGTCCTGCAGCCAGGGCTGCAAACCCTTGAAAGAGCTGGGCGAGAAAAGCCGATTAACTTATAGTTCAGCTTATACTTTATTGTAACTTACCGCACTGTGCCACTGGCCAAAGCAATGCTTATGATCAGAACATAGGTAACTGCAATAGCTGCATTGAAGGGCACTTTAACCACCAGTAGAAAGGCAATACTCAGCTGTTCAGCCAGGACATAGCTGGACCAAAGAGCCACAAAGAGATAGGCAAAAACGGTGCCGTTATTGTACTTGCTGTCGAGTAACAAGCTATAAGTGGAAAGAGTATAAAATGAAGTAGAGAAGTCAAGATTATTTCATCCTTCACATACGGATAGATCACACAGCTGGCCAAGACTGCAGATATTGCAGAGAAGGGTATAGAAACGGCATTGTAGGCAACAAGAAGTGTTGTTCCCGAGTAGAGACCTTCTGGTGTATCCTGTGAGAATTTTTTACGCCATATGGGAACTGAAAGAAAAAAGATTATATTTGGGAATCACACTAAAAACTCAAAATATACTCACATAACGATATGGTTGCTAATATACCGCAGCCATAGGATAGACCAAGTATATTCAATATCATGCCATTACGTGTAAAAAATCCGCTAGCGTCATCCTGTAACATCAAAATAGTTAACTCAAAATTAACTTATCGAAGTTTTTGTTACTTACTCCCACATTTGTAAAGAAAGCCCACAAAATGCTCATGGCAATAGGAAGAAGAAGCATACGTAGGAATAACGTCTTCATGCCGACAACACCACAAGAGAATGTAGAAGCCAAAAGTTTCCTAACATAAGAATAATTGAATAATTAGATGTTTAGGCAAGATATACCTAAACCTCAACTCACAAGTAAAGCATTATCCAAACTTTAAGCTCTCCAGGCTTTCCATAAGCTAACGGTACTTTGCCCGAACCCATATTATTTATAGGTGAATCAGAGATTGGAGTTTCTCTTGAGAAACGCTCAACAAGTGCCTCAATTTGTTGACTTGATTCGAGAAAACGATCGCGACTCCGACGATCCACAGTTGATAAGCATAAATAATACATCAACGGATTTTCCAACTGCGGACAGGGAAAGCCAATTGCATGAAAATACTCCAACATAGCTCGAGTTCCACCCGAATAGACAACACCGCCCAAGCAAAGAAACAGTGCACGATCCAAAAAGGGAAAAACGTCAGAGCGTGGTTTCTCCAGAGAGAGTAGAATACCACAACCCGTCTTCTTGGCCGTATTTGAGAGTATGGAGATGAGCAAGTAGGCGCTTAATGGATCCAATCCCTGTGTGGGTTCATCCAAAAGAAGCATAACTAAAAAGAATAATATTATATTATACATAAAGGATTTTGTGTTATTTTCCTTCCTTTACCTGGATCCCTAACAAGCTGTATTCCAATTGCCAAGCGTCTGGCCTCACTAATATTAAGATATTCCACACGCTTATGGGCCACCTGTGAAAGAGCTAAATCAGCCAGAACTTGACGAACCTTCGAGCTTTTCAGATATCCACCAAGCTATGAATAAGAAATAGTTGAATATTGATATCAAACACTCCCATAATAGACTCACAATGGTTGGAGTATAATGTAATGTTTGAGCCACTGTCAACCCTGGTACAAAAGTACAGGATTGTGTTACATAACCGCAGCGTTGCTGAAACAACGTCTTACTCAACGGTGATCCGTTGAGCAAGACCTGACCACGAGTGGCGCCATCCGCTCGTCTAGCTATCACATCCAGCAAAGCGCGTTTACCACTGCCTACAAAACACAAAATTCAAATTAAAGTACAGATAAATATTGAAGTTAAGCTGCTTACCTTTCGAACCCAATATAGCCATCACCTCACCACTGTGCACGGTCAGATTGACACCTTTGAGAACCAAAGCTGAATTGCCGGCACCATTAAAACAACCACCACCGTCCACCTGCACAAAAGAGAGTGGGAGAGAGCGCTCAATAAAAAAAGAGAGCTTAAGGTTTCCAATACACTTGCCTCTGTGGTGTGGAATATGTTGTGGGCTTCCAGTACGTAATCGCTGCCGATCATTTTCATAGCCAGAAAGACACTTGCTCTCAACAGAAACAATAGTAGCTGTTTTGTTTGTTGTGTTCTTCTGCTCTATTCTTTTCACGCTGTCCGTCGTTTAAAGAGCGGCTCAAAGAACTTGCGCAGCAAGCTGGAAGTTAACAGCAATGAGGTAGAGAGAGAGTAAAAGAGTATAAGTTGAGTTTGCATTTTACTATCCATATATCTAGCTTTTATGCTTAACAAAAGGTTTTCTTATGCATATATATTTAAACAAATTTTGTATTTTGGCAAACATTTAAACACACCCAAAAATGTACAACTAACGAGCTGCAATTATTCCGTACACACGTCTAAATCAATTGAGCGCACAATTCCAACTAAAGTATAGATTTCTTGCTTGCCGATCGGCAGACTTACTTACATTCCAATTGGATACTGGAATGTGGATTGCATTGTTGCGCTCCATTCCAAGCGCGACGGCAGCAGCAGCTAAGATGGCGTCTGAGGCCAAGTTCAGGCTCAGTTCGGTTTGAGCAGAGCACTGAGAGAGTTGTGAATTTTTGCGCCGCTTGTTAACTTGTTTGCTGGCCAAAAGTGTGTAAAGAACAAAAAAAAAAAATAAACACATAAAAACAAACGACAAATAATAGCAATAAAGAATTTAAAATTAAAGCGTATAAAAAATTAAATTTACTGCGCGCTTGAAATAACTAATTGAAATGTTGACGGAACGTAACTAAAGTACCTAAATGCGGTAATCAATTTCACTGATATTAATGGCAATGTGTGCAAGTGCAATGCAAATTGTGGTTTATGACAAATGAGAGATTGCAACTAGCGGCATTTATTGGCCCCCCTCATACCAAAATTGTCCGCTAATAATAGTGTGTGTGCATGTGTGTGTGTGTTTGTGTGTGCGTATGTGTATATTTAAGGAATATGCATTGAGTTCTAAACAACAACAACTTTAATCACATTCAACAAATAGAAGCAACAATCAAAGCTTAAAAAGCCTGGTAAGTTGAAAGATACTTTTGTATCTTTTAGTTGTAGCATTTACATTTAGTGTCTATTGAGGCAGCTAATTAAAGTTTGTACAACTGGTATTAACTGTTAATTTTGTTTAATACAAAGCAAGCAACAGCGGCAGTCAAGCGACCAACACTTGCCACCTCTAAAAATATATATGTATCTATGCATAAAAAAAACACTAACGTATGAAATGTATCTGAGTGTGTGTGTATCTATATGGCTTAGTTGAGGCGTTGACGGGCGCTCTGCTCCTGCTCCACGTTGTTGATTTCTTGGCCGCTCTTCGGTCGTCGCCATTGCAGGTCAAAGATCCCACAAGCAAGTTTTTTGTTGTTGTTGCATTTGTTGTACATAGTTGTCTAGCAAACGTTTTGCCGTTGCGTTACGTTCTTTAGTCTTTCGTTCTTAGCCAGTCAGCCTCTATCGTTGTTTCCACCATTTCCACCACTTCCCATTCTTGTTGCTCTTTTTTGTTGTTGTTGTTTCGCTTCCATTCTGCTCAAAAGTTCTTTTGCGCGCTTAGGGCGCTTTGGTATCCATAGTCAACGCTAAAGCTATGCCTACACTTAAAGAAAAAATTAGTGTTTAGCATAATAACAACAATGCATTTTTGTTCTCACCATAAAGTTGAGTTGCTCATTTTTAAAAAATGTTTGTTTTTTAAAGCAAACCGCAAATATTTGTTACAATTTCAATAAAACTTGATCTTACTCAAACATGTTTCTCTCCGTGTGTTGCTGTATCTCTATTTGTCCGTGTGTACGTTTGTATCTTACAGATACAAGTTTCTGTTTGTTTGTTTCGCTCGCTGACTCGCCGAGTGTTCTTTTGGCTCTGCGTAGACGCTCATTGTTTGTTTGCTTTGTGCAACAGAACTCCGCGTCTTTGGCATTTCCTCTTTTAATGTTGTTGCTGTTGCATATTTGTGGTATCTGTTTATTGACATGATAAATATTTATGTACAAATTTGACCAGCTGCGTTCCTTTATTCCACAAAGATGATACGTTCCTTAAACTCATTTATCTGTACCAAGAATTGAATTTTCGGCCCACTTTCACATTCATTTGATCGCTTTAACGTCAGGATAAGATTTAAGTCGCATCAAAGTGTTCTTAACTTAGCACAATTCTCAGAATCCATTACTGTTGGCCACTGCAAATTCTAAAAAACTATTCACACCTAATTACAGCTCCATGATTTACTGTTAGTTTCAGCGATTCGTTCATTGACAAAATACATTTTGCTATAAGTTCATATGTTGTTTATTGTGGTGACTATTTTATTTTGTTTTGTTCTCTCTACTGTTTTTTATGTCGAAAATATGTTAACAGTATTTCCTTTGGCTATTAACGGTGAAGCCGGCAGATAATTTGTTGTCAGCCAAATGAGAAACATGTTGAAAAGCAAGCCGTCAACTTGAGAACTTCTGAAGATCTATACGTAATTCAACTTGAAGAATGTTAAAGTTTTAAGCAAATGACTTAAGTCACAAACTTTAAGGAGCCATAAATATCAGGGTTTATGTTTAAACACACAAAAATGTTATTTAGACGAACTTTTGGATTTCAAATAAATAAAGTACTTAATTAAAAACCTTTTGTTCATAATAAAAACAAAATGTCTGTTTGAAAATAGGCCTAAAATAGCTCCAACGAATTATTCTATATATTTTTATATAGCATTATAAAAATCAAAATCACGTTTTCCTTTACTTAACTCAAAAAGACTTAAGACACAAACTTGCAGGAGCACCATTTACAGGCCAAAAGAATAAACGACTTAAGACACAAACTTGAAGTCAAAGACAAAATCAAAAAGGCGCAGCAACAGCACCAACTTAAGCTGAATTGATTGTCAGTTGTGTGCTTTGTGTGTGGTGGAGATTTGCCAACAAAATGAGAAGCGGTGAGGGCGGGGTACGGTTGGTTTTGGCCGCCTTTGTCTAGCCAAACATTCGATTGGCAGCCGCTGCTACAACTACTTCAAGTAAAAAAATAAAGGTGTGGCTGCATTTCTTAGCCAGAACTTGTTCTTGGTCTTGAGATTCTGTTGTTGTTGAAGCCCTGCTGAGAGTATTATATATTGTTCGAATTAAAAATAGCAGCAGCTCTCTTCTTCTTCGGATTCCAAAATCATTTTGTTTTCATCTGATATATAAATTGCATTAGTAAGTGCTATTAGCGGGAAGAGCATCAATCAAACGTCATGATTCATTGCATTTAATGGGCATCGATTGAAGAAACGATGAAGTCAGCATTCGACATTAATCGGTTGATGAAACCTTCGCTCTCTTTGTCAGTGGTGGTGTCGAATTCAGCTAAAAACTTAACAAACCGCTGCAAGTGAAAAGTAGAAAATGTTTGTGTTGGTGAAATGAATGTTATGCATTGATAAAAGTACAGAGACGGGGTTAATTTGAGTTTTATTATAATTAAATTAAACCAAGAACACCTGAATAATTAGCCAAAGAAAGTGCTATGAAAAACATCCATCCAGATGCTACAGCCCATGAGTTCATTATGACTAAAGAAAACAACCGAAATTCATTTCACTTCACAAACTTCAAGTTGAAGTTGAACTGCGTGTCTGGCACGGGTCTCTTCAATGTGTTTTCTGTTCTCTGACATAGAATCAGAACTTGCATAGCTAAAGTATCTCATGTAGTCACATGCTTTAAAACACACACACACACACGCGCGCAATAACACACGCGCACACCTTCAACGTGCTGTGCATTAATTGAGCCATGGATTTATGTCACTCAGCTGTGTGGTAAAGACTTCGTGAGGTTTGGCTTGATCAACAATAGGTTTTTTGAATGACAAAGGCATGAACAGTGGTTGAAAATTGTAGCTAAAAGTTGCTTATTTTGTTATTCAATACAAAAGTTGATGAATGAAATGCGTACACATATTTTTATTGTGATTCAATTAGTTAAAAATACAACTGAAGGCTAAAGTAGTCATCGAAGTACACATTAAGTTGTGTAAACAGTATATAATTATAAGCCTGTTTTACATGAACATGAACTAATGAATGATTTAAAAGTTTCAATTAAATAAGCATGAAAAATAAATTTAATCAAAAGTGTGTAAAAATTGATTTATAATTATATTATATATTAAAAGTATTTTATGTGTTGGTTTCCGTTGCTTTTTGTTTCTTTAAAACAAACAACTTATCATAGATTTTATTATCATTATTATTCCTGTTACAACTCGAACCCACTATACCACAGTGCCATTCGGATCCCAGTCTGGCTCTGGGTGCGTTTGCTTTTGGCAGTCTGGGGATATGTCCAACTACGCTAGTCTCTCGCACTTTTGCATGCATGTGAGGGCAACGCAAAAAAAATACTGTTTGTATTTTGTTTGTCATGGAATTTGTGTCAATTATAGTGCTGCACGTGAGCGGTAGTACGAAGGGGCGGGGGTCGAGTTTAGAGTATGTGTCTGGTTTTTGATGGTCCACAGTCGACAGAGAGACTGAAAGACAGACGGACAAGCATTTGGCATGCAAATTTGTGTCTGTGGCCCCACCGACTTTCACAAATTAGTGTCTATTGCAACATAGGAAAGTGTTTTCAGCGTTAATTGCCTGTAAAGATGGCCAAAAACTGTAGCATGGAAAACTTAAGGGGAGCGGCTTGGAGGCAATTAATTAAACTGACCTTGCTGTGCGGATTTTTCTGACGTTGAACGCTTGAAATAAAATGAAAACCGAGTCACTTGAAAATCAACACGTTGAAAAACCTCAAACCTAAAAAACACCCGCTGTATACACACACATGCACACAAACACACATGCAAAGCGCACAGTGTGAGGGCTATGCAGCCATGACGAGTATTTGTTGACGGCATGACATTAGCTTGGCGTTTTTGTTTTTGGGGTCACAGCGATGTCAGCATTAAGACCAAAGTTTTCAAGCGCATTCTTCAGCAAGCATTTTGTGTGTGTGTTTTTTGCTGTCGTTATGGTTTTGTAGTTTTTCCATGCCCAACTGTTTGAATGAGATTGCCTAATTTAATAACAATTGGCTTAAACTTGAACAGCTTATGGCCCCGTTGTAACTAGTTACTTACATATATTAGCCACGCTAAGTAGTTGTTTGCTTCTTTTGTTGAATTCAGCTGGCAAATATGATCTTATTTGTCTCGTATTAGACTCAACAGTGAACAATTTGCAAATCAGGTAGAACTACAACTTGTGCGAACTTATAGCGAAAGTGTTTACTGTGGCAACATTGATTATAAGAATATTGAGTGATATGAGTCACATGAATAATTCGACTGTATTTTATGAAAATGCTTATTATCATGAAGACACCAGAAACAAATGTATTAGAACAAAAAGTTTTCTTAAAGTTTCATCAAAATTTCAATCAAAACTAGTTTGCTTACAACATATTTAATGCCTTTACATGCAACATGCCTTTGGCTAAAAACAGTTAACAACACTTTTTTTTAGCCATTTGTTAAGATATTGGCCAAGAACAGTTAGCTTATACATGCACATAAATCTGCAACATGAGCAAGATATTAAATCTTTGTACCAACTTTTACATGCTAGCGGTTTTTCTCTGATTCGAATAGACAACGATTAAATCATAGAAAACTTTACAGCTTCTTCCACTCTACTCCACTCGATAAAGATGACACTCACAAGACAACACAATCATCCAACAACAATGACAACAACAACACTTGCGTTTAATGTAAACATTCAAAATCTGTTCATAATCAATTTTCGAGTACGCAGAGCTCACAACTTAACATAACTTTCACAAAATATTGTTTCTGTATTTTTTATTTGGTGCGTGTGCCGTTGACTGACTGACTGAGTGACTCTCAGCTGTTCGTATGTATGATGCTGTGTGTATCTATGAGATACGACAAAATTTGCATACTTGCTTGTCGGCTACATTCACAGAAAATGTGCTAAAACTCAAGCAGACAGAAACCCAACTCAAGATTCGAGTGCTCAATTAACACACATACACCTATGTACTTCATACATATATTTCGATTGCCTTTATGCTCGAATTTAGCAACAATTTCATTTTGACACAGAGAGAGGGAGAGAAGGAGACAAGTTCAACAAACGGCTTTTTCCCTGCCTTGCGGAATGTTGTGTCAAGAAGGAAAAAAAAAAATGAGAAACTGGTAATCAAAATTGTGTTTTATGTATATTATTATCAATTTGCATGTGGGCATTACGATTAGTATTAGCCAGACCCCAATACAGAATTTCCAGTCACGCCCAGCGACATTTTTTCGTTGCCTTTTTTTCTTTCTTGTTTCTTTGTTGTTGTCGATTATTAATTGAAAATTGCAAATTGCAAGTGCGACCCACTTTGGCTCAGTGCCTGCAATTGGCATTTATCATACTGGCAACAAAATATTTTCACTTTCCCACTGGGCCAGAGGCCAGAATGGGTTTTTTCTCATTTTTTGGTTGCCTGGACACTCTGTCAATCAGACAATCAACGACAATCGAAGAACGGCTTTTGATTTTGGGTGGCTGGCAGTTGTTGTTTGCCTGGTTTACCTGTTGCCGACAGCCGACAGCCGGTTACCTGTTCACCAAGTTTCATCTGGTCAGTAATAAACGTGGCTAACGCCAGCGGCGCGTACACTGACAAAAGAAGTTAACATATCTGCACAGCTAACTTTAACTTAAGATCCTTAAAGAAATGCAAACAAGTTTACAAAAAACCGTGTACTAAATGAAAGTTTGCAACATCAGAAAACATATATTAAGCGTTCTTCATTTATAAGACGCATATTCAATGTGCCTTATTATTTTTAAAACAAAGCCCTCAAATGATTTTTCAATAACTCCTGAAACTTTATTCATTGTTGACTCGTATTCCTAGAATATTATGCCACATCACTTATTGAAAAGCCATCTTTACATTTATTTTACAATTTTGTTACAAAGAAAATGCAAAACATTTAAGAGCTTGCCCAAATATTAAGTACATATTTTAATATTGAATGACATCAGCCAAACAATTTGTTTCTGTGTAAACCAGCACAAGAGGAAATGGCGCATATTTAATTTTGCATGATGTTTTTCATTTGAAGATCGGTTAACCCAATTTAATTGGCTTATGCGTGGGAATGCCCTAGACCATCAACTGTCAGTTAGCTGGGTCAGTTAGCTTCTTTTTTTGTCTTTTTAAATTGCCGGCAGCTTGTTTGTAATCCAATCAGCCAAACCAAAACCCAAACAACCACTTGCGGCGACCCACAGAGAGACAAATTGTTATGGTCAAAACCAGCATTTTGGGGGGCGCACATATGGAACCACTTGGGCGCGCTCCATTAAATCATATAATACTGGTTGTTTGTGCACGCAGTCTAATCAGTGACCGAAGAAACAAACTGCTCCGCCTTCCTCTTCATCATCATCTTCTGCTATGGTTCACTTGTGTCTAACTGCATTTTTGCATCAATGGTCATGTGACTGGTGGCCAAGACAAACACGCAACGGCTTAGCCACTTGTCAACTAGGCATCGTCGTCGTTGTTGTCGTTGTTGTCGTCTCGTCGTTCAACAAAATACGGCACAAGCAACGGGAACGGGAACACAGACAACTTGGCCAGCAAACGGGTCTCAGTTTTAGTTTTAGTTTTAGTCTGTTTAGCCAACTTGTGACACTGGCTAACACTCTTTCGGGGCGCTAACTTAATGCCAATTGGCATAATCATCATTGTGACTTGCGCTTAGAAGAAACTAAACAAACAACTCAAATCGTTGCCAATAACCGTTTTGCCAATTAATTGTTGGCATCAGTCACCGTTGAAACAAACGCGACACATCCGTTGGCCACATTCAACGCAATGTTAAAGCGGTTTTGCCACATTGCCTATGTGCTGTGGTCTATGATATAATTCCGGCCACATGCAAACCGTAGCTGTGCCACTTTTTTTCTGCTTCCGAAACCAACTTCTTTTATTTTTGGGCTATGCATAATTCTGGTTTTGTTGTTTTCATAACTTTGGTATTTGCTGCAGCTGCAACTTTTTTTCGGGTTAATGCAAAAAATGGATTGACAATGTGTAAAAGCTTGCATGCAAATTTTGCAATGCTTTTTAACAGATTAAGCTGAACATTTTTTTTTTAATTTATGGAACAAAACAACAACAACAACAATTTTTTTGTCTTGCGGATCCAGCAGCTCATTAAGTTTAAAACTAAAACTTCTTTTGGGTGTTAAAATTTAAATTTAATGAGATCGTAAATAACACATCCTCATCTGCATAATTTTATGAATCCGATTCCAATTCTAAATCTGTTCAATTGCATCAGCTTTTTTTGGGTTATTCCCATGCAAATAAAAACATACAATCATTAAAGAAAAATAAAAAACTGCAATTGCAACTTGGCAACAAGATATGTACTAAAGTATATTCAACTTTCTGATTTGCTTTTTGCGTTACGCACTTGCAACAAGCCAGAAAGTTGAATGATACCATGATCATGCATACAAGCATACATATGGATTATGGGTAGACAGGGAGAAAAAGTTTATACATAAAGCATAATTAACTTTCAACAAAATATATAAAAAGTCTTATGACAGGTAAGAGTTAAGGATTTATTTAGGATTTAAAAATCCTCTTTAAGCTGTACTTAAATATGGTTAACATGCTTCAAGACTTTAGTACTTCCAATATGGCTCTCAACTTGGCGAAAATACTTGATTTAATTTCCCTCTGTGTATGAAGTAGTACATACAGATAGGTATCAACCGTACCTACCGACAATGTTCCCATCATGGGCACATAAATCAATGTTGATGCTGTGCCCTCAATACTTGTTACATTGATTCATGCATGCATGCATTCATTCATTCATTCAATCATTATACTACAGTCACAACAACAAAGCAGCCGACAAGTTTTTTTCTTCCAATTGTTGGCCCTCCAAGTGTGCCTATAGGTAAGAGAGTAGGTAGATCAATGTAGTATGGAAGGTAGTTTCAGTTGTAGCCAGCCTCTTAAGTTATAGTATATATACAATGCTACAATATTATTGAGCGCGAAGGTATTAAAAAAAAAACGAAAACTAAAAAAAGCAAAAATCTTTTTGCTTGCCACAAAACTTCCACTTTCACTCCAAGATGGCCAAGTAGTACATACTTAAATGCCGAGCGACAACAATAATAAGAAGAGCAAAAACAATAACAAATACTTCAAGCAAATAAAAAAGTGTAAGGCAGCAAAAAACAACAATAAACTAAACTGCTTTGAACTCTTCAAAATAGGAACCGGAGTGGGTGGAAAATTGCAGTTAACACTAACTATGAAGCACAAGTGCTTTTAATTAAAGCCAACTTAACACGCAATTATAAGTGCTTAGATAAACAAAACGTAAAAAAAAAATAATGAAAATCACATCTATTTAATAATACATAATGCACATTCATGTGATGACGGTTAACTGCTGCGCTGAGCATTTCAAAAATGCTGTAATCAAGCGTCTTGTTGATGCGTTTGCTCGTCCACAAGACTTTTGAAAAAACAACTTCAGCTACAGCTTCACTTTCAGCTTGGCTCTCTTTACAAGTCAAGTTGCAAAAACTAAATAAAAAAAAAATATTTTAAGAAAACATAAACAACTAGCTCGAATGTGCTGCAGGTGGCTGCCACTCACTTTCGCCGGTTTGCCACCAGCTCAACACACAACAAAAAATAAGAGCCATAAAAAAGTATATATAACAACTTAGCGTTATTCGTAGAACACTTAACTACACACTATTGCACCCACTTCCACTTAGAAACCAAAAAAGCAGCTTGACTAAACTAACAAACAATTCCTTTTGTCTATTTTCCATGCATTTTTTTTTTTGAAAGTGTTTCAATTAGATTATGTCAAAAAGTAACAAGTATAGAAGACTAAAATATTTCTAAACGTTTAGTAAATGAGATACTTTCTTTCACTTCTTAAGAGAAATAAGATCGATTTTACTTTTTTTAGAGGGCGGTTTCAGTTTCTTTTAGCATATTATACTTTGTGCGAAATGTTACTTGTTTTAAACACCAAAATTCGTTTTCACCAAGTTAGCCAAGTCAACTTTGCTCGCTTTTAACTTTAACTTGAGATACTAAAAGCACTCGGATTCATGAATCAACATTCAAAAACGGAAACGCATACGGCTCACTGCACCAGACGAAGGCAAGATATAAAAACTCAAGACCAAAAACTCGCAACAGGTGCATTTTGTGGCAGACGTCGTCGTCGACATTTTGTGTTCAACGTTAAATTGCATAAGTGTGTGCGGGTGCAACAGATTTGGGCGCCTTTTGCGGCTCATTTGCATGCGTTTCCCGCATTAGCAATTAAAAACTCAGCTGCCGTGTCGAAATCCACAACAGCGACAACTGCGGCTTTAACTCAACAGTAGCTTTGTTATTCAAGCCATTTCAGATTTGCTCCATTCACAATAGTTTAGCGTGAAAAACTAATTTACAACTTCTCGAATTGTATTCATTGTTTTATATGTTTGTAAATATACCCTGAAGTTTTAAGAGGTTAAGTTGTCTTCATTAAAGTACTTTAATTCGATAATGAGTTAATCAAACAAATATTTTAATGAAGCATTTCACGTTCTTTAAGCTTAAGAAACTGTTGTTATAAGTATCTCAAAGAGGTGTAAATAATTCTGAAAGCTAACAAAACTTTTGTAAGCTTTAAATATTTTTAAAGAATTTTATTCGATTTGTGAATCTTTTTTTAAATGTAACTTGCAACATTTTTATCAATGGGTATTTTAAAGTCGCTTCCTTCTACCTTTTCTCGCTTAACAATGGCTAATTGTTGCATTTGTGTGTGTGTGTGTGTTTTTTTTCGGGCCTTCATTAAGCTTTATTCCCGCAAATTATGAGCTAGTATAACCGCCACGCTGGCATTCTTGACCCAGTTCAACTGAAAATTTGCGACATTTTTTGGCAACAAAATAAAATGAAACACACTTAATTCAATTTCTTTCTCACTCTATCTTTGTAGACCATGGAGCTAAGCAACTTTTCCAACAACAAGAAAATATCACGCGAGGAGCGTCGCTATTCAGTGCCTCATGGTCCAAATACACCGCTGCCACCGGCGGCATCCGAAGATCTGCATGCCTGGTCCATCTACAGGTGAGTACGGAAACACAAAAGCATTAAAATAATCGGGCGTGCCCTTGATGCATCCGCTTGGTTGCTGCTGCACCTGTTATTTGAAAGTATTGACGCTTGATTAAACCGCAGCCAAAGCGGAAGTTCAAATGCCATAACTTTAATTGAATTCTATAGACACAATGACCGCACCCATTATGACATGAGTGCACTTAAAAAAAAAAAATTATGTTTAGGTTTTTGTGAATAGCCTCAAAAGCCAAACGTTATTTTTAATATTAACTTGCTGTCTCATAGTTTTCTCAAATTCTAAAAGATGCATATTTTCGCTAAGTGTAGCTTAGCACAAACACTGACATCATTAAGAGTTAATGCAATGCACTAAACTCTCTCTTCCAACACAAATCTCACAAATTTTCTTTCCCATCCCAAGGCAAAATCTGAACTCTGACTTCACCGATTCGGCGCTGGGATCGTCAGATAAATCACCGCTGCCATATGGAAATTTCCAGTTACGCGATACCACAGTGCAATCAATCTTAAATCATCCGCGCTACGGACCCAAGTAAGTATTAGCAAAAAATAACCACAAAAACTATACTAAGTACTCATTTGTTGGCATACAAAATAAACAACATTCCTTAAAGCTGAGATTGTAGTTGCTAATCGGATGAGATATATAAATATTTTGATTATGATAATGAATTCAATCGAATATACACATAAGTACATAAAGTACATACTATATCTTATGTTACAATCGAACTCAAATGTAACGAATCTCGAATTTTTTTTAATAGATCTCCCTTGGGTTCCAATATGTACACATACCTTAAGTTTGGACTGCCGCGCGTCTTTCCACCCAATGCGGGATCACAGCGCTCACATCGACCTGGCCCGGGACCAGGTTTGGGTCCGGGACATGGCAATTCCAGTGCACTTGGCGGTGTGCGTGGTCGTGTGAATCGCGGCTTTCGGGATAGCTCGGGTGCTCCAGCGGGCGCTGGTTCTAGTGGCTACGATAGCAGCGACAACGAGACAACACGGAGTCGTGTGCCTCCGAATCTGCGAAAATATCGCAGTGAATCGGATTTTCGTGCCATCAGCGGCATGGGCATGGCCATGGCACACTCCCGTCCAGAGTCTAGGGCGCAGGGTGGTGTACCCTCAGCGGCATTGCGCCAGGCAAATAGTCGCGCCAGTATAGCTGTGGGTCAGCATCATCACCATCTACAGCAGCAGCAGCACCAACAACATCATCATCATCAACAGCATCAATCATCGCAATATATGAATGGCAAGCATTATGGACATCGTTCGCACAGCGAGGCGGATCTGTTGGGTGCAGGATTGGGTGGAGATGGGCTTGGCTATGATTATGGCGAGTCAAGGGTCTATGGCAGCTCTCGTCATGCTCAGCCCTATGGACGCAAGCACTCGAGCATGGGTCTAATCTATCCTAATATCCAAGTGCATTGCCTGGATATTGATCCTTGTCTGCATGGAGTATCTCTGCAGGCAAAGGCTGGAGATTTGTTTGCTATTATGGCAACATCCCAGAGAGAAGGCAGTGCCCTGACTGAATGCCTGGCTGGTCTCCGAGAGCGTCTTGGTGGGGAGATTCTCATCAATGGTCAGCAGGTGAATCGACGTGGACTCCGCGAGCTTTGCAGCTATGTGCCGGCCTTGGAGGTTTCATCACTCGATCCTCGCATGAGTGTCCAATGCACATTGAATTTCCATGCAGCGTTGCGTGGTCCATTGGATCGGAGTGATTTAAAGGAGCGCATGGATGTTCTAATAGAGGATTTGGGTTTGAATACGGTGCGTGCCTCGAATGTTTCCACCTTGACACACTCGGAGAAGCAACGCTTGAGTGTTGCTTGCCAGCTGTTGGCGCAATCATCGCTTCTAATTCTCGACCAGGTCACTAGCAATATGGACATCTTTGATACGTTCTTTCTGGTGGAGTATCTGCGTCAATGGTGCAGTGGCGGTCGCATTGTCATCATGACCCTACAACCACCCACCTTTGAAATACTTTCCATGTGCTCGGGAGTGCTATTGCTCTCCGGCGGACGCACTGTCTTCTCCGGCGGTAGAGGAGATTTGCCAAGACACATGGGAGAGCTAGGATATCCGTGTCCGCCATTCAAGAATCCAGCGGACTATTATTGTAAGTGAAAGAGCTTGCTTTAGTCAAATTGAAGTCAGTTTGAAACAGTGGCTTCATTGAATGAATGCATTTTTAATCATATATTGAATTCATTTTTCATCGAATGAATGCAATTTTCAGTATTCTGTTGGTTTCGTTGAATGAATTCAATTTTCAGCGAATAAATGTTGTGTTTTTATTTAGAAATATCTTTTAATATCCTTCTTTAGTGGATCTGGTCACCCTGGACGATCTGTCAGCAGCAGCCATGCTGGAGTCCTCGGCACGCATTGAATCACTGGCCAATGCCTGGGATCAAATCAATGCGGAACCACCACTTGCAGCGCCACCAGCCTCGTTGCCCAATTTTACACTGAAAGCGGGTTTCTTTGGCCAGGCCAAGGCGCTGGTTAAACGCTTTACGGGCTACAAGCAGCCCGGATCGTTACTCACCTGGATTAGCAAGCTGATTGCAGCCGCAGTGCTATCGCTGTGCATTGGTTGCATCTTCTGGGATGTGCCTGCCTCGGATCCACAGTTGTCCTACAACGATCGCTTTGGCTATCATCATTGCGTCATGGTGCTGGCCTATTGGCCACTGGTCATGCTGACCATACGCGACACCCAGGAGGATCGACGTCATGCGGAGCGTGACATACGATTGGGATTATATACGCGTAGTCTCTACATTATTGTGCAGGTGAGTGGGATCCTAGAGATAAGTTTATTCTTTGACTAACTTACTCATTGTCTTTCTTTGACAGAGTTTGCTGGGTCTCTTTCCGAGCTTGTGCATCTGGCTGGCGTACTTGCTACCAGCTCACAGTATGGCTGGTTTATATACCTATTCGAATAGCAGCGACACTGGCATCTATTTATACATGGGTAAGTCTCTCAAAACAAACTTAATAAATGGGTTACCATAACTCACCCTCTCTTTTTACAGGGTATATGCTGCTCTATCTAACGCTTATACAAACCTTAGCGCTGTTCTGCGCTCATCTGTTGCCCTGCAAGGTTTCCGCCAGTTTGGTCAATGCCTTGATCAGTTTGGCTTTGTCTGCTGTAGGTGGTTATCTGGTGCATCCGCGTAATTTGTCCAAGTTCTGGTCTTGGCTGCAATTGGCTTCACCGCAACGTTGGTTGTTGCCCGTTCTGGTGCAGGATGAATACAGTGCGGAAACATTGGCCAATTCAGCAGGTCTGCAGCTGTGCCGCAACAAACAGGTAAGGAAGGAAAAAAAAAACAATTCGGAAGATTTTAAACTAATCTTTCCACCCTTGCAGGTCCAGCATCAGGAGATCATTGTGCAGCAGCCCTGCCCGCCGCCAAATGGCACTCAAGTTCTGGTCGACTATCAGCTGTTGCCGCAACACCATGTTCTCGATCCGACGCTCAGTTACGATCAGACCACAACAGTGGCACTGGTTCTTGCATCTGTGCTCATCTTCTGTTTGACTTTCGTTACATTTGTGTGCAATTGCCGCGGTATTTGTCGCAAGCGACGCAGTAGGCGCTACTAGGTTGCAAGTGCAAAAGTGTAATAGCATTTTATAAACAAAAATCTGTACATTAGTTAGAAACTAATTTTTTTTAATAAATGTAGCTTTTAGTCGAGGCAGCGAACGTTTTTAGTAACTAAACAAAAGTGTATTTTATTGCGGTTTAAAATTCGTCATTGATTGAGAATTATTAGTAAGGATTAACAATACAGACATTTAAAATATTATTGCCGTATTTAAGTTTAAACATGGAATGCAGGTAATATAAATTGAGTTGATATATTGGAGTATTAATGATGGAACAAACGAAGATTGGTGTGAGCCATAATAATGCCATGCTCATCACAGGCAGCAATGACGCCAGCATCATTGGTTGAGCCCGATGGACTGGCAATGTAGGAAACGCCACTCTGAAAGGATAAAAAAAAGTTTGCAACTACCTTAGGAAACTTAAGCAATTCTTACTAACCAATCTAGCGCGATCAATATTGTCGCGGAAGGGGAAGAAAGCATCCGAACCTAGAGCCACACCACTCAATTGTTTAAGCCACTCGACTTTCTGTTGTTCCGTCAGCTGTTCAGGTGCCTTGTCGAACCTGTGAAAGAAGTAAAGCTTATTGAGAATGAATCTGTAAACACTACTACATTCACATACATTCCCTTGAACTGCGTGAGCGGCATATCCTTGCCAACGGTGCCATTAACATAGTTATCAATTGCATTTGAGATTTCGGCACGTTTTACGCCCGCCTTAAACTTCATGCCAGCCACATTGGGATGCTGACGCAGCCACCAGTTGTCAGCCTTCTCGCCAGCCAAACGTGTGCAATGGATACGCGACTGCTGGCCCGCACCGATGCCAATAACTTGTCCGTCCCGAGCATAGCAAACGGAATTACTTTGCGTATACTTTAGGGAAATTGTGGCAACAATCAAATCACGCACTGCTGACTCGGGCAAAGGATTTTTTTTGCTGACTACATTCGAGAAGAGTTTGGCATCGATGAGGGCATCATTGCGTTTCTGCTCCAGCGTCAGGCCAAAGATAGTTTTGCGTTCCACAGCGCTGGGCTCATAGTTGGGATCCATCTAGTAAAAAGAGAGTTAGTGTTAGCTGTGTTTACTGTTTATCTAGCAGTCAATTTACCTGCAGAATGCAATAGCTGCCATTCTTTTTTTTCTTAAGGATCTCAAACGCTTCCGGCTCATAGCCAGCTGCAATGATGCCATCGGAAACCTCACGTGAGATAATCTTGGCTGTGACAACATCACAAACACCAGAGAGTGCTACAAAGTCACCGAACGAGCTCATGCGATCGGCACCACGTGCTCGAGCATAGGCAGTGGCCATTGGTGTCAATTGTTCGTACAAATCATCAACCATGCACAGCTTGGCTTGCGCCGAACTTAAAGGTACACCAACAGCTGCTCCAGCTGGCGAGACGTGCTTGAAACTAGAAGCTGCTGGCAATTTAAGGGCTTGTTGTAGCTCCCTTACCAATTGCCAGCCATTGAGTGCATCGCAGAGATTAATGAAACCGGGTGAAGCATTCAGAACGCGGAGAGGTAGTTGAGCTAACTGGGTGTAGATTTGTGCGGGTTTCTGGTGAGGATTCATGCCATAGCGTAGGGTCAACTGTGATGAGCCAGCGCCATACTGCTTACGGAAGTAATCAGATATGGCATCATCATAGCAAGCAGTATGAGTAAAAGCTTTCAGTGCCAAAGCCTGACGGGTATCCAGTGTGGTGTCTCCTTTGGCAGCAATCTCGTCCAGCACTTTGGAATAGTCCACTGCCTCACAGACGACAGTGACACGCTGATGATTCTTGGCAGCAGCACGCAACAAAGTAACTCCACCAATATCAATATTCTCCACAGCATCAGCCAAACTAACATCCGGTTTGGCAATGGTGTTCGCAAAGGGATACAGATTGCAAACGACCAACTGGATAAGATCATAATTCTGTTGCTTCATATCAGCCAGATCACTGTTGGTGGTGCGCGACAAGATGCCTGCATGGACAGCGGGATGCAAGGTCTTAACCCGTCCACCCAACATTTCGGGTGCACCAGTTATATCGGAGACATCCTTAACAGTGAGACCAGCGCCACGCAAAGCAGTTGCTGTACCACCGCTGGCAACCAGCTGAAAGCCAAGTATTTGAAGCTTCTTGCCCAAATCCAACAGACCCGTCTTATCCGAGACGCTGAGAAGTGCTGGAAATGGTATAAGTGATAGATTTTTAGTTTGACTTGAAATGGAAATCCAATCGGAAAGATCAAATCATATTCCTCTTTCATTTCTTACTTACCTATTTTCTTAGTTGCCATTGTTGCTAGTCCTTTTGAATGATTACTGCTTGCCTGCCGTTCACTTCACTTAACGTCAAAGACTGAAATGCAAATGAAAGATGAAAAGATTTAAGATTGTTCGACGTGGGCTTGCATAAACATGTTTTCGCTTTTGCGCTAGGCAACGACCTCTGTGGGTTTGCGGTTGTACACACAGATAGCTGATAGCGTGGACCCCTCCCCTTTTAATTCAGGGAAGGGTCATCTGATTCGCTTGCATCGTCAATAAATATATAAATAAGTTCACTTATATAGAACGAAGACTAAGTAAACTTTACAATTATAAAGGAGAATAGATTTTAATGCTGATCAGGAACATTAAAATCTACTCTCGAGCGTTACAAACTTCATAGCAAATCCAAAGTACTCTTTGCAAATGGAATAATAAGCTATTACTTCAGGTTTCAGTAGACGTAAATAAATTTATTACTAGATTTGTGTCTGAATGTCTCTCAAATTACAACGCCTTATCAGGCAACTGTTCAGCTTCAGTAGATGTCGTTGTTGCTGTTTTTGTTGCCGGCTTCGATTGGGGTCTGGTTTCAGTTGCCTCCCTCTCCTTGCGACGCTGCGACTCCCGTCGACGTTTGTGTTTGTTTGACTTCAGATGCAATCCCCATTGATATTCGCCAATGAAGTGTCTCTCGCAGATGCCACAATAGTTGCTTGTCTCCTCGTCGAGATCGGCGCCAGGATGCACACGTTTTTCCATGGGCTGAATCTCACAGATTTGCTTTTGGCGATAGCTTTCGATGATGCACTCGGCCCGCTGGAAAACATCCTCGTGCCATTTGTTTATATCGCTTGTGTCCAGCTCGTATAGATCGGGCACTTGACGATCTTTGCTGGCAAGGAAACGATTGTTGATCCACTTCAATTGCTTCTTCGAGTAGCGACGCGTGACAAGCTTTAGATCATCACAACAGTTGCTGAGAAGCTTCAGGCTGGCAGCTAACTGCTCGGATTTACTTGCCATATCCTGCAGTTGCTCCTTTGTAGGAAGCTGATAGTTGTTTGCACTGAGGTACTCCTCCAGTTTGGCATCCTGCTCTGCATCATACTTTGTCAGATATGGCACAAACTCCTTGTAGCCAATTGTTTGGAGTACGCCCTTAGTAAATGACTGCATTGTGACATCTGCATAGGATTTGTGAAACTGACGCAGCTCTTGAAGCAATCCTTGCTGCAACATTCCATCTACACGTTTGTCCAATCGCTCGTCGAGTGCATCCTGTCGACAGCGCAACCAAAGGAGGATGATGTGCGGATAGCGCAGTGGACCACCCAAACGATTTCCACCTGGCTGCCGACGTTGCTCCGTCAACTTTGCTGTCAGCGTTTCACCCGTTCTCTGATAGACTTCAATAGCGCGTTCGATTTTCCGACGGTTATTTGGATGAATTCGATTTGCGCTACTCGGATCGATGAGAGACAAATGTTTATGCAGCTCAGCTGTTGACAGTTGATCCAGGTTTAATTTTGGACCATCTTCTTCCTGTTCCTCTTTTGAGTTTACTAAAATATCCCATAGCAAGGATTCTATGTAGTAATTTGTGCCGCCAACAACAATTGGTGGCTTAGATTTGGCCAACAGTTGCTCAATAATGGGCAACGCCGCATTGCGAAAGTGGGTAACTGTAAAGGGCTCCGCTGGCGTTGCCACATCCAACAGATGATGTCGTGCACGCGATTGTTCCTCTTTGGTAGCCTTTGCTGTGGCAATGTCCAAATTTGTGTAAACTTGCATGGAATCCGCGCTTATAATCTCGCCAGCAAAGCGCTCGGCAAGTTCCAGCGATAGTTTTGTCTTGCCGGTGCCCGTTGAGCCCAATATAACTATTAACGGCACCTTGCGCAACATTTTAATTAAATTTAATTCAATTTCACATAAAATTTATCCACAAGTGTTTTTGCTATTTCTTTTTTTTTTGTGAACATGCGGTGTTTAGGGAAATTAAGAGAGCAATGTGCGTGAGAGAGCGATTGCTCGCACGTGCAGTGCAACTACCTGTTGATTCCACTTAATAATAAGCAAAAATAATCAAAATTTAAATAGGATTAGGGCCACGTTCTGGTAAATTACACATGTGTGTACAAATCACTTCTTATCTTTCATTTATTAACTTTATAGACTTACAAATTGTGAGCTCTAAAACGTTCTGAGTCGAGGTACTTAATTCGATACTCACGAGTTGCAAATATCGATAGTTGTGGACAGCGCTAATCAACACTGCATTGTGGAGCAAAAGCGCTTAGATTATTGTCACCAAATGGCACCTATAAGCATAGTAACTACTATAAGAACAGAAACAATTGTAAAAAAGCCGACAAAGAAGAAATAATAAGGTCATTAATTGTTGCTTGCACCTTGGAACAATACCAAGTGTTTGTCAAAACATGTGTCAATGTAGCCCATTGTGCGCTTGTCAAAAGCTCTGAGAGCTTTGCTTTTTGCCGGCACAGCAGTCCGTTCATTTACTCTCTGTTGAGTATTCAGCCAAAAAGGTTGTGTCGCTGCTAAAACTGCATTTCAATTGTTTTAACTTATCAAGTGATTTCTAACAAATTTATTTGTTTTAAATATGGCTTCCACCAAGTTCTTGATTCTGAACAATGGCGAAAAAATGCCGGTCATTGGCATTGGCACCTGGCAGGTAATTATATCTAAGCTATTTGACTAGTCTTAAATATATATATATGCATGCTTAGTCTATGGTTAATATGCATTGTAATTGGACATAATTGCTAACTATGTTGATAATTTTTTTGCAAGCTACATCAACAAATTATAAATCACGTCACTTGGGATATAAAGAATTTGGGATGTTTGCTCAGGGAATATTTGTGCTTTCTTAATTTGTATTTGTGTTTTTGTAACGGACGAACCGGTTCTCGTTCTACTGCAAACAAATACAATGGGATGTAACTTTCTCCAAATATATTGTACTTGAGCTTTGAATAGACAAACAAACGAACTCCATTGTATGTAATCAAAGCTGCATGTATGTACATAAGAGTCGTGACTGTCTATAGATATATATTCACTTAATTAACCGCAATCGCATCATCAAACAGGCTTCAGATGAAGAGATCGAAACCGCAATAGATCTGGCTTTAGAGGCGGGATATCGTCACATCGACACAGCTCCCGTCTATGGCAATGAGAAGGCAATTGGACGCGTTCTAAAACGGTGGCTGGACGCCGGCAAGGTTAAACGTGAGGATCTCTACATTGTGACCAAGCTGCCACCCGTTGGTAAGACTCGAAAGCTATCTTTATACATAGAACAAACAAAAATTATTATATACACCTTATCATTTGTTCTTAAGATGCGGGATACTTTTATGCATGCTAGGCATAATTATTCAAATTTAACTAACTAAACTAAACTAACTTCTTTCATTTCACAGCCAATCGTCCTCACGAAGTGGAGCCTACAGTTAAAGCATCGCTGGAGGATCTTCAGTTGTCCTATTTGGACATGTATCTGGTTCATACGCCATTTACACTGTTTATTAACGAGGATGGAAGTTTTCAGTTCGACGAGGAAGGTCGCGTCAAGGTCGACAAATCTACGAATCATGCCGCTACCTGGGCAGAAATGGAGAAACTCGTAGAATCGGGCTTGGCCAAATCGATAGGTGTTTCCAATTTCAGCAAGGAGCAGTTGGAGCGTTTGTTAAAGAACTGCAAGATTCGTCCGGCCAACAATCAGATCGAACATCATGTTTATCTGCAACAACGTGATTTGGTGGACTTTTGCAAGGCCGAGAATGTAGCGGTAACGGCATATTCTCCGCTTGGTTCCAAGGGCATTGCCAAGTTCAATGAGGCTGCTGGTGTGGTGCGTGATCTGCCCGATCTGATGGACATTCCAGAGGTCAAGGAGATTGCTGCAGCTCATGGCAAGACTCCAGCACAGGTGCTCCTCCGCTGGATTATCGATACTGGTGTCGTTGCTATTCCAAAGAGTACAAATGCCGAGCGTCTTAAGCAGAATTTGGATGTCTTTGATTTTAAGCTAAGCGATGAGGAAGTGAAGAAACTTTGCTCCATGGACAAGAACATTCGTATTTGTGACTTTTCTTTCTTCCGAGGGTATGCTAAAAATCCTTATTATTAAATAACATTTTAAACTTACATCTTATTTCTTGCAGTGTTGAGCAACATCCGGAGTTTACTTTCAAAAATCAATTTACTGACTAAGTACACTGACAACAAGAAAAAGAGCTGCTCTTAGTTCAAGTAGAACGGGGATGGAATTCCCATTGTTCTTGATATTTTCATATATATATTCAAGTAGTTATTTTTGTAGAAAAAACAATTATTTTATTATATTTTAAACACCTAAATGTTAAAGTATTTCACATAAAATAAAATCAAGGTCGTTATTCTGCACGAAATACAATCAAAACAAGTGGTAACGTTGCAGTCGGACGCAACCGACTGTTGTATACTCAATGCCTGTTTAAAAATGAATAACAAGAGGTCTGATTGCTAAGGAGTACGGATGCGGTAGGGGTGTGCGCTGCATTCAAAGATTGGCTAATGCAGATCTTTCCGAGATGGCAGTTTTTCACGAGGCGGTGACGCTGTATCGAGTATAAAAAGAAAAACTCAAGAATTTGAACTGGTTTTCAGTGTATCCAACGGCTGCAACATTTTGGTTACGATTTTCATCACAACTGGTTTTCGCACACGTTTTTCACTGCAACTAGTTGGGGTTTCCGCCAGTGCAGTAACATTTTCTGTGTTTGCTTTTTCGTTTTCGGTTTTTTTATGATTTGAATTCTCGTTTTGTTCTGTTTGACTGAAATTAGAACTTTAGAAATGCAAGTGGGCTTAAATAAAGTGAATTAATTTTTTGTTAGTACGTATTGAGTTTTATTAGCAACAGATTTTAATTTTAATTTAAGCTAAAACAAATCACATATTTATATGTAGCGAGCACAAACAATTAGTTATGTATTTGGTACTGGGAAACCGGTTAACGATTTATTTTTTGTGAATCAAGCTTAGGCCAAACATATTTCTTACTCGCTTTTATTTACAAAACAAGAGGTATTTGAAATAACTAGAATGCTTAATTCAGAACGCAGTTTATATACCCTTTAAAGACTAGATGCTTGGACAGTTAACTTTTCATGTACTTTTCATATTCTAGGGTATATAAACTTATATAATTAATCAATAATTTAAAATCCATTAGCTTTTATACACAGCTTTTGTAGACGGAATTAAATGCCCTGCGAACTTTATAAATTTTGTTAAAAAGAAAAAAAAAATAATAATAAAGCGACGAAACACACATACACAAAAATTGTATATAAACTGGGAGATTTGCTTAGCATTGCTAACTTGACGGTCATTAGTAGGTACACTCAGCATTAGTTACTTGGCCAAAAGGATTGTTACATTTGCAATTCGAGTATTTAGATGAAATTCGTAGTTTTGTTGGCCATTCCGTTAACGCCATTAGCAGCTTTGACTCACGTGGTTCGTGTTTCCTCATCCGAGCTGCGCCTGTAAAATAGTTTGTATTTAGTAATTAGTTTGTATTTAAATAAATGGGCATCGGACTAACAAGAAGCGATAATAGAAAGAAGGAATCCAAAGAAAAGCAAAACACAGAAAAAAAACTTACTTATAATCTTCAGCGGCAGAGTATTTTGATTAAAAACAGAACCATATTCATAACTTGCATGCAAAATGATAAATCATATCTTCCTCAATTAGTTACAAGTAACGCCAAACATACCTGGGCTCTAAGTTGGTGCGCATGGCCAAAGTGGCCACCTCGAAGAGGCCAATGAAGAAGCACAACATAAGTGGTCCAAATATGGCACCTTGCCAGCCAATCCAATACATACCGCCAGCAATAGCCAGACCATTAAGATAAGGATGTCCGCCACTAAATTAAAAATATCGAGATATTTATATTTCAATTTTTCATAAAAATATTTCCGCTTACCCTTTCAAATCCGCGTAGATAGCAGTCTCAAAGGAAGAGGGCACAAAGAATTGTAGCAGGAAGAGTATCAGACCTGCATAGAAACGATCCTGAGCCAGCCATAGCTCCAGGAAAGCGGGCACCGCACACCAATAGCTACCCAAGAAAGGAGCTGCTGCTAAAAGTGCAGCTATTGCGGATGGCAGGAAGACAATGCGTGCTCCAAACACCGTGTGCACCAGCCACGTAAACAATCCCGTAAATGTGGAACACTTGAACATGGAGACGAGCACAACCGTAATAGAATTCTCCAAGGCATCAGCTACTTTAATGCCCGAGGCAGAGTAACCCATATATTTGGTTATCTGCATTGGCGCATATTTCTCCTGACTGGCAGTAAGCAGGTAAAACAAAGCAGTGAAGAACACAATCTAAGGAAGGTAAGAAAAAAGACATCAAATAAAAAAATATTTCATAACGTTTCTCACATTCTTACCATATCCAATATGAACTCAATGCACGCCTGTCCACCCGACAATAGCAAAGAAAGAATTTCCCCAGTAACGCCCATAATCATGGAGAGATTCGTACGTATGATGTGCCAAAGAGATTCAGCTACCTCGAGGATTGTCTGTGTATTGCTCTGCGCCCAGCCAATGATGCCCTGTTTTGCCACTAAAACTAGCTCTTTAAAATGTCCTTGGTTAAAATAAAACCATGGGTTAGCAACAAGCACATGTAATGAGTTATTTTTTTGACGCATATGAAAAATTATACTGAGGATGTGGGATTAGGCACAAAAGTAAATGCAAGTCAGTGGTTCAAAGTTCAACCAAGTGCTAAATTCAAATCATAAAATAACTCATAACATATCCAACAAATTAATAGACAGGACAAATGAAAGAAAACCAAAAACCGGAGTTAAGGCTTACCTGGATTATCGACAATCTCGCCAAAGGTTGTCTTAAGAGCATCCGTGGGCACCCTTGGGCCATAAGAGGTGCCCGCTTTGTTGAAATCAATCCAATACTGAATAAGCCTATCCCACACATCAAGAATTTGCTCCTTCAACTTGGTCGCATGCACTTTATCAGCTTCCGCAAGCCAATCATCAATATAGGTTTCAATCTTGCGTCGCCCATAATGATGTGCATTGTCGAGCGCATCATCAATGGACGCCTGCATGTTGGCGGGCAAAATATCAATTAGCTCAGGACGATCGGTGATTGTCTTGTTAATTAGATCTTTGCCTAAATAAGCGACCTCAATCGTCTCGGAATAGATGTTGACACAAAAGAAAACACCCAGAAACACAATAATAAGCAGCATAAGTATAATCATTAGAATAGACGTCACCGACTCCACCGATGACTTAAGCGTATTACGCGAAATGCTATTGATCTTGTAGTTTAATTCCAGCACACCAGGCAAACACAGCGGCAGCACAGCCGAATGATGATCCAAAGCCCAAGACTACAAATATTTTAAAAGTTAATAAAAAAATAATCAGCCCTCTTTCGGAGGAACTTACTTTCAATGCCTGATATCCATCATTAATTTTGTTACAGACAAACTGTGTTATGCCCGTATAGCTTCCGGCGGTGTACAGTAAATGCAGAAACACTGGAATCGCAGCCAGAATAAACATCCAAATGTTACGATACAAAAAGGTGCCCAGACAGGCATAAAACAAAAGCTTAAAGAAGGTATCGCTTTGATGGCCGACCATATCCTCGACCGCCTTGGCATCGAATGCATCCTCAGAGCCAAGAGTATCGCTCAATGATATATCCTCCACATCCGATTGCAAGCCGCTTGGATCCCCTCCAGCTTTTCGACAAATGCTTAAATTACTGAGAGATTTCTCAAAATCGTTTTTGTCAAACAGCTTGTAAAGGCGATCCGCATATGAACTGGTATCGTTGGCATCATCGCTGGTCTGAAGATGATACACCGTGGAGATGCACACGTAGCCCATGACCAGGAGAAATACGGGAACCTGAAGAGCGCCCAAAAAACTACACAAATAGCCAGCAATGGCTATCCACATGGTTTGGCCAGCGACAACGAAATGCGAACTATTTTCTAGCTTCCAGAAAAAGTGCACAGAGGACAGGTAGATGACGATTAAAAGGATGAGCTGTAGAGATTTAAAGTATAGTTTGCTTATGGATTCCATCAATACGATTATTACCACTTACCACATAGACATTAAGGAAACCAATAATCCGCACGAAAAGCCCATGCGAAAAGGTTAACCAAGTCCAGAGTGCAAGCAGAAATCCCTTGGGTGCATATAAAACAAGGAGTTTAATGGAAACAGCAACGCCACAGCCAGCGAGCAAGAGTTGCCAATGATGGCAGAGCCAGTTGATGAGCATGCGTCCACAGTGTTCGGTTGCCTCCAACGGTGCCAGACAGATGGCAACAAGAACATTCGAATCACGCTCCTCCAATCGCTGAAACCAGTTGTTTAAGAGTTCAGCCAGCTTGCGTTTAAATGGAAACAGAACGGCACCCATGAGGAAGGCCCACAGAAGCGGACGCACAAAAGGCCCTAGGATAAAACAGACGGCCACAAAAGCAGCGACGCCTGCTGCAATTAAAAAATTATACATAGCAGCTCGAAAACTTTCATGGTTCTGGGTACGCATCCTGAGCAGGCGATTGAGTACACTGTCAAAGGAGCGATCTCGCCGTATGGGAATGGAATCTGAACGGTTCATGGCAAGGGCAGATACTGAAAGTTCACGCAAATGAAATAAAACGAAGCAAATTAGTCAGATTTTTTAGCCATGTGGCCGGACACGCCCGCTTGGAAGTATTTCTAGCAACAAAATGACTGGACTTACATTTATTATTGTTTTAATCTCAAACAGCAACAATGACAGCTTCTTTTCATCATAAGGGTAGGTTCGTGTGTGTTTATGGGGCTAAGTAAATGCCAGCGTTATAATATTATAGGATCATTGACACCAATTTTAATTTAACTTTGCATATAAACAAAAACACTTTCTTGTTTATTACTATGCGTAAATGACGTCAGCTGATGATGACGCATTTGATCGTTTTGCAGCACTAGCAAACATTTGAAAACAAAAACAAACGAAAAACATTTAAAGTAGTTATCAATGTTAAGTGAAAAAACTTTTAAGTTATTAAATGCACTCTTTTGCAGAATATCCTCTCTCTAATTCAGACATTAACAGAAACAATCAAGCGCCTTGTTGTTTATTGTTATTCGCGAATGACGTCAGCTGTTGACCAAGTACTGTATAGCTGTCTAAAAAATATCGTTTTACAGCACATACAAACATTCGAAAAGTGAGACGCTGAAACACAATTAAACAGACGCCATGAAAAGTAAGTTAGATAAATAAACATAAAACAATTTCATTGATCAATTTTTTTTATTACGCAGAATTGACGCTTCAGCAAGTGCATACATTGCGCAAGGCTCAGGAAGAATTGAATTACTGCAAGGCCATTTACCTGCAATTCTATCCAAAATTGGCCAAACGTAAATACACAGCAGAGCTAAACGACTTGGTAAGTAAGCATGTGACTTTTTCAATCAACAAAACTAAACAATACTTACGCTTGCAGATACGAGGTGATTTCAATATAGTCAATGTTCAGTTAAATATACCCAAATTGCCCGCTGAAAACACGCAGCAAATAGAATACACACCAATGCTACAGGTAAACATACATATATTAACAGTCTTTGGTTTTTTGTATCTTCGATTAACATAATTATTTAATATAGATTGATAAAATAAAGGAGCTTTACGATGCAACCGCTGAGGGCTCCTCTTTGCTTTGAACCGGCTGCGATCTATTTAAACTATTATTAAGCCAATAGCCATGTAAAATACGTTGAATATGCTGCAAACACTCAAAGGATGGAGACAAACACTGAAAAGATGGACAACGATTAAGCATTTTAACACTTATGGGAACAAACCTCGCCACATTTACATGAAACAGCGGTATTATGGGTCGCTCCCTAAACAAGGTGCCCTTGGTACGCAAAATAAGCATGTATTTAATATCCAGCTGTAAGCAATACGTATTTTTAGTACAAATAATTTGAAATATATTAATCGAACCCACATTCTCAATAACTTCATTAAGGACCATATCATGTAAATGCCCCCGTTGCACACAAAGCACAGTTTGCCGGCCAAATGTACGAATTGTTTCTGTTTGGAGAGCCATGTCCCAACTATAGAAAAGCCGCTCCGAGTGTACCAAGTGAAGAGTGTTGCGAAATATCAATAAAGTCAATATAAATAATAGAAGAATAGGGTACAGTATGTAAGCCTGTCGAACGTTAAATGACCCATTGTTCCATTTCATAGCGACAGCAAAGTAAATAATCGCCAAACTAAGCATAACCAAAAAACGTTTTAGCTGCGCTCGACACTGTTTTCCATGCAATCGATTTAATAGCTGTATACGGACAACATCATCGCCATATTTCTGTATGGTCAGCTCCAAATCCTCCTCCTGGCTGCCTTTATACTTCGCTGGTATGCTGAAATATTTGTGCCTTGTTGGATCCATAGCAATTTGATTTTTATTAAGCCAATAAATAAATAAAATTGACGTACGACAATTTACAGCACTGGCTGGAAAATTTTGAGAGCACAGTGTTAAAACTGGTCATACTTTTGTTTACATTTGTGCATCGATAGATATCTGCACATCGATTACCATTTCGATGTATACAAAAAACAATATGGCGTCGCAGTAGCACAAAATCGTCTTCGTCTCGGTTGGAACAGCGTCCGTTCCGCGAAAAATTTGTTGAATAAAAGTTTAATCGCAAATATTTGGTAAATAAGGTGTTGGAAACAGTAAATATGCGCAAACGCAAGTTGTACATACTTTAAAAGATTGTGTAAGGCGAAGCCAAACAGCATAAACAAGGAATTGCAACGTGAGTGCATACACTTTTTGTTCAAGATTCAACATTACCCCTCGCGCTTTCGCTTACACCGCTGTTGCCCTCTTGCGGCTTCTGTGTTTGAGCGTATGTGTGTGTGTGTGCGTTAAGATGTATGCATATGTATTTTCATGTGTAACTCAAAATCATAATTTTGACAAACTAAGTTCGACGACTATTTATCGTGTTCGTTAAAAACCAAAAAGTTGTGAGACTAAGCCTGTGTGAACATTGCACATTTTGAGGTAAATTGTTTTCGTTTATGGGGGACTCGAACTCGAACTTTATGCAACAAACGTTCGTCGTGTTGAGTTTTTGGTTCTTCTATTTTGTAGTGTGTTGAATTTAAAAGATTGCCGCTGTTACATGTGGTGGATTTTGCGCTCGCCGTACTTCTCAGTGTGTTTTGTTAGTGTGTGTACATGACGTTTCTGTGTGGTTTTGCGTGGTGTGTACCCGTTGTTTTTATACATTTTCTTGTGTGCGTTTAATTTAATTGAATACGTATACCGCTAATGCGGAAAAAAGCTAATAAAATCGTGTTACAGCAAATAAAAAGAATATATACTCACAAACAATGCATGCGTCATTTAAATTTGACCGAGACGTTGTGTTTTCCTGATTTAGTATGATGATGATGTGTGTGTCTGTGTGAAAAAGTGCGAGCGTAGACGGACGGCATTTTTCCTTTGGCATGCTCTTTGCCAGATATACGCTGCAATTTTTGCTGTTGATTCTGTTTTGTGCTTGCTATTCGCAATAATTAAGTGAATGAACACAAAAGAAACGGCCGAAAAAACGATGTACCGACTAGATTGTCGTTCTCTGTGTGTGTGTTTCGCTAAGAAAAAATGAATGTCATATTCAAAATTTATTTCCACAATTGACACTCAAACGGGTCACACAAAAATACGTTTGGATTTGCATTTAATTTACCTTTTGCCTACCCCCAAAAAATATGCATTCAACACGACACATACATGCACGCGCGTATTCTGCATACTTCGTTTTCGTTTTCTTTCCAGCTTTTTGCGGGCCATTCATTGTGCGAGATCCATCGCACACACACGCTCATGCAATCACACAGATACAGAATCATGGCGTGTTGTCATTGTCCTGTTCACTTCGAATTTCCTTTTGAGCTTTTTTTTTCTGTGTCGTTTGCGCGCACGCATCACACAACCAATGCTCCTTTAGCCTCGCCCCTTTTTTTTTATGTCACTTGCAGGCAGCGTCAATATTTTTCATTCGATTTTTTTGGTTATTGTTTTGGATTTTTTTTTTATATTTACGGAACTCTCCCAGGTTTGATACACATGCGGCTCATTGGTTGGAGTTAAATTCTGTTGTTGGGCGACAAATATAAATTTTGTATTTATTTACTTGAGTATTTGGCAAAACAAGGAAATAAACGCCACTTGACCAATTTAAAATTTGATGTTTATAAATAACATCCTAGACGTTTAGGCGACAACTAATTTTGCGCGTTCTATAATCCCTTTTGCAGAGTTTTGAAAAAATAAAAACTATTTGTTGATTGCGTAAATGGTTTCAATGGCAGCGATTGTTTTTAATTGCAGCTTTTGTTTTGATACACATTCGTGAGTGGCGCCCTCTTTAAACATGTGTACACATACAAACGTACGTAACAGATTATCGCTTTATCTGTGTTCAAATGCTGAAACTTTTCACGTTTATTTTTTACATAATTTATTTATGTGCAATAAACACTAATACTTTGCAGAAAACACATTATTGATTGTGATAGAATAATAACACTAGATTTTCTAATAATTATTGTTTATTTAATTTAATTAGCTTATCGCCAAGTTACCAAAAAATATTTCAATACAGCCTTGGCGCCACTGAAACGTTGTAGTGAACTGGCCAGAGGTGGATTTCTACAGTTTCCTCTCTTGATGGCGTAGACCTTGTCTCTATATTGCTTTGAACTACATGTCTGTTCTGTTTACACACACAAAATATTTTTTACTCATGCTACTCATTGATTTTTGCTGCCTTATGCGTACTTTGTACGATGTAGCAACACTGTATGTATGTATATAATATTTATATGTATATGTGTTAGTTTGATAGTCTAATCTCGTCTCCGAAAAATTGGCCCCACCAGCCGGCAGCCACCCACCTACTGCATACATATGTACGTATCAAAATCTACTTGCACTCTCGTACTCACGTTGCGCTCTTTTTTGCTTGCTCTCACTCTAGTTCTGACCACTCATTTTTGTTTGTTTTCGTCGCGCGCGTGTTTGCGCTTGTCGTCGTTGTGGGTCGCTTTGGCGAAAGCGCGATAATAGTTTGCGAATGTGTAGACAGCATACATCAAAATCAAACTTACACCAAAATAAACAAATAGTGCGCTGTGTAGAGATTTTAAAAGTTTTGTTGTTTTTTTTTCTGTTCGTAAACATAAAATTTTTGTCATTTCTTTTGGCGACTAGTTTATGTAAAAACGAACATGCACACTTACACATGCATGTATGTATCAATACAATATTTAGCTTTCACATTTCCATTCATGTTGTACGCTGGTTTGCAGTTTCTGTTGTGATACGCATTTATTGTTATCGTTTTGTATTTTCCTTGTGTGTGTGTTGGAAAATTGTATATGTATGAAAATACTCATTATGTTACAGTGCTGTAAAACAATGACGGGGAAAAATGAACTCAACGAAAATAAATCGCAATTACTTTTGACAGGTTCTAATTGTAACACATTAATAAAAATAAATATTTATCTTATTCGATTTGTTCCAGTTTTGTGCGCAGGCCACAAATCACAGCCTAACAATATAACATGGATAAACAAGTCAAGCGTAGAGATTAGTTGAATGATTTGAATTTAAAATTCAATATACTAATTTAATTGTAATTAGCCTATAGTAGACTAGCCCCAAGCGCGGCTACAAGCCAAACACCAACGATAAAAATCACAAACAAACAAAAACGCAAAAAAAAGTTTGTGAAAAAAGCTATAAATAACATAAGTTAAAGAAAAAAATTAAATACATAAGAGGACAACAATCTTAAAAGCCAAACCATGACGACTGACACCCGCCGACGTGTTAAATTGTATGCACTCAATGCGGAGCGCCAATGGGATGATCGTGGCACTGGCCATGTCTCCTCCACTTATGTGGAGCGTCTCAAGGGCACTTCCCTGTTGGTGCGTGCCGAGTCCGATGGTTCCTTATTGTTGGAAAGTAAGATACAGCCGGATACCGCATATCAGAAGCAGCAAGATACGCTGATTGTCTGGTCCGAAGGCGATAATTTTGATTTGGCGCTCAGCTTTCAAGAGAAGGCAGGCTGCGACGAAATATGGGAGAAGATATGTCAGGTTTGTGTCTATTATTCATTTTATCTAGCGACACTGTCTTTATTTTTGTAAATCATTTGCTGTCTACAGGTACAGGGCAAAGATCCGTCAGTAGAGATAACACAGGACATTGTCGAGGAGTCTGAAGATGAGCGTTTCGAAGACATGTCGGATACAGCACCGCCTATTGAGTTGCCGCCATGTGAACTTTCGCGACTTGAAGACATTTCGGAGACAATCCAAAGTTGTTTGTCGACGCCGCTGCGCAAGGAGAAGCTGTCAATGGCCTTAGAATCGGAGAACTACATCAAGAAGCTATTGAATTTGTTTCATGTCTGCGAGGATCTCGACAACACTGAAGGCTTACATCATTTATTTGAGATATTCAAGAATATTTTCTTGCTTAATAAGAATGCACTTTTCGAAATCATGTTTGCCGACGACACTATTTTCGATGTGGTTGGTTGCCTCGAATACGATCCGACTGTTGCACATCCAAAGAAGCATCGACAGTATCTAAAGCAATGGGCCAAGTTTCGTGAAGCAGTACCCATCAAGAACCTAGATCTTTTGGCCAAAATCCATCAAACTTTTCGAGTGCAGTACATACAGGATATTATATTGCCCACGCCATCGGTTTTTGTCGAAGATAATATGCTAAACACTTTGTCGAGTTTTATATTCTTCAACAAAGTTGAGATTGTTACGCTCATCCAAGAGGACGAGCGTTTTCTACTTGATTTGTTTACACTGCTCACAGATCCGTCAACCGGCGATTTAAAGCGTCGCGATATCGTCCTATTTCTTAAAGAGTTTTGTAACTTTGCACAAAACCTGCAGCCGCAGGGTAAAGATTCGTTCTACAAGACGCTTACCTGCCTGGGCATATTGCAGGCTTTGGAGCTGACGCTCGTCATGAATGACAACAAGACCAAGTCGGCCTCCATCGATATACTCACGGCCATTGTGGAATTCTCGCCGCTTGTGGTTCGCAACTACACTTTGAATCAGGCCAATCGACCGGAGGGCGTAAGTTCATTGTGTTTTTGAGCTATTTAATTGTTTTTTTTTTTACTCAACTGTTTTTTATTTTCATTAGGAGCGCATGTTGCTGAACATTGCCATTGAACAAATGCTGAACGATTCGGAGCCAGAGCTGGGCATTGCGGTGCAGTTAATGGGCATCGTTAAGATCTTGCTTGAGCCAGAAAATATGCTGACTGAAAAAGGAGACTTTCTTAACTTCTTTTACAAGTACAGCGTTCAAACGTTAGTTGGTAAGTAACTCTTATTGAGTTAAGCTAACATCCAATTTATATAAATTAATTATTTCCAACAGCACCATTGATGCTCAACACAATGGGCGACCGTCCTCTGAATGAGGACTACCAGACTGCACAGCTGCTCGGCATAGTGTTGGATATCTTGTCATTTTGTGTCGAACATCATAGCTATCATATTAAAAATTTCTTGTTGCAAAAAGATCTCTTGAAGCGAATTCTGGTGCTGATGAAGAGCACACACACGTTCCTCGTACTTGGCGCTTTACGATTGCTGCGCAAGATAATTGCACTCAAAGATGAGTTTTACAACAGGTTGGTATAAATACATGAATCGCTTGGCTAAATATTCAAATGAATTATTCAAATCTAGACACATTGTTAAGTGCAATCTATTTGCGCCAGTTGTGGATGCCTTTATTCGTAACAATGGTCGCTATAATCTGCTCGAATCGGCCATATTGGAATTATTTGAGTTTATAAAACTAGAGGATATACGCACATTGTGCGTATACTTTGTGGAAAACTTTAGCAAGATATTTGATGAAATCGAATATGTGCAAACATTTAAATACCTTAAGAACCGTTATGATCAATACCAGGATCGGCTCAAGGATCGCGATAAGTTGGAAAGTCGTACCGATGGGTAAATAAAATGTCATTACGTATCGATAAATTCTATCTAAAATTATTGGTTTCTTTGACTCTATTAGAACATTGCCCATGATACGTAGTGGTGCCGGAAGTGGTCGCTATCGTCGTGATCAGCGTCAAATGGAGGAGGAGGAAGAGATGTGGTTCAATGAGGAAGATGACTTCTCCGAGGAAATCGATAGCTATAACAATGTCATGAAATGTAAGTAAATTATTGCTTTTAAATGTGTGACTAGTGTAGGTAAAGAGCTTTACATATATGCCTTAGCTGAAATGAATTGTGAATTGTGGTATTCCTGTTGGTTGGATAATGAAAATCTAATTCAGAGATGTGGCTGTGAGCCAGCTTCCGTCGGGAATTTCTTCTACTCGTTTACTTATTAGAAGTTGCTCTCTTTATTTTTGAACAGCCGTCAACGAAAAGAATGGCCCGCAAACACAGAACCAGCAGAAATCGCCGCCGCACAGCACATCGCCGCATGGTGGCGGATTGTTGGGCAATCTGAATGCGACGGCGACAACAGCAACTGCCACATCAGTATCAGCCGCACCTGTGGCAAGTGGCAGCAGCAGTCCCGAATCCTCAACAGCGAGCAGCATCGATGAACAGACACAGGCAGCTGTGCAGCTAGCAGCAGCTGCCAACATTGCACTGCAGCAGCAGCAGCATTCATTCCAGCAACAACAGACGTTGTCCCTGAATAGCACACTTGTCGCAGCTGCCGCTGCTGTTGCCGTCGCCTCTACATCAAATGCTGCAGCTGCAGCGCAGCTTGAAAGTCAACAGCAGCACCAGCAACAGCAGTCTCAACAGCCTGAGATTGCAGAGCTGCAGCAGCAGCTGAGCGCGGTGGTGATGCCACAGACACAAGAACTATTGCTGTCGGCCTCATCAAGTTCATTATTGTCGTCGCCATCATCGTCGACATCCTCGTCTTTGTCATCACCATCAGCGTCATCATCATCTACAACGTCAATGGATGTTGCGTCCACGTCCGCATCATCGCCAACATCATCGTCAACAGCCGCTGCTGCGCTCTGCGATACGGCGACCGTGGCCGCTGTGGCGGCATCTCAATTTCTAACAACGATTGCAACGGCCATGGTTGCTTCCGTAACGGCGGCAGTTACTACACCCAACAATCTAACGACAGCTGCTGCTGCTGCCGTTTCTGTGCCTGTCAACTGTTTAAACAGTGACGCTCAGGCACAGACGCAGCCACAGACACCCGCCATAGATAACAGAGATGAGCTAAAAATAGATGCAGCTGGAACTGAGGATGGGATTAAGATGACGGCAAGCGCGAATTCGCCAACTGGCAGCGATGCGGATAAGGCGACCAAAAAGGTATATGATTAAATTAAATAAAAATTATAGTTAAACCATGTGACTTTAATGTGTTGTCTGGTGTGTGTTTAGCTGGCACTGGTTGACTATGAAAGCGATTCTGGTGAGGATGATTACGAGGAAGACGAAGAGTTGGATGGGCCTCATGCACAAAAGCGCGCTCGTATCGCATAGTAAGGCGCATTCAGCAACAGCGGCATCAATTATAAGATAGTACACACCCACACACACACACACAATTCTCTCACTCACTTACCTACAACCATACACACACACTCACTCTCACACTCACTCACTCACCAACGAATGTAAAGTGGAGCGCGACAGCTGAGCAGCACCAACTAACAACAGTTAATCTAATAAACACGGCAGACAGCGGTACGATGTAAGATCGAACAAAGAAAAAGAATACAACTAATCCGTAAAAACTATTTTAAGTTTTCGGGTGTTTGTTTTGCTTCAAAGCAATCAATGTAAGAAGAGCAAGCAAAAATCGTAAAATTAAATTTTAGCCTAAAACATTTCTGTAAGGAAAACAGCAACAAAAAAAAGTAAAACAAGAAATTATAAAATCTTACTTTACTAAATTAAAAACAAAAACCCAAAAAAAAAATATATATATATATGTAAATAAATATATATATATATATATATGAAAATGAATATAACTTATAGGGTATATAATTATTATGTGTGCACAAAAAAACGAAAAGAAAAATCAAGAAAAACACAAACTTATTGATCAACAAGAAGATAAAGAATATATGCACTTTTATTGCAACTGCAGTAGTGTAAATTGTGTTTTGAGTGCTTAAAAACATAAGAAACAAAACCAAAATAAACAATTATATATATATGTATGTATACATATACAGAAATACAGAAAAAGTAAATCAGTGTTTAGGTCACAAAACGAGAAAGAAAAAGAATACCAATTAACACACAACTATAAAAACAAAGCTTGTTGAGTTGGCTATCGTGTTGATGTTGTATGGAAAGAGTATTAGACAAATATTTTATGTGCAATATCACCAAGTTGTGGGTATATTTATAATGGGAATTTGCCAATAAACTATTGCTGTGTATGATTGTCTAAAGGCGGGTAACAAATGTTAAGTTTAGCTTGCCTTTGACATATCCATATGCTCTATCAAAATTATGTATTTAAAATACTTTATTGTAAGTTAAATGTTTGTCCTTTTTTTTAATTTTAAGCCTAATTTAATGTATCAACACGAAAAATAATGTTGGTGCTGATTAAAATTTTAAACTCAATTCATTTGTTCTATTGTATTTCAACAGTTTTTGCCAGCGCAATTGGCAAAAGTTTGTAGCAAATACGAGTTAAAACTTTCAATTTATATATATATATATATTTATCTGTAAATATTTTATTTAGGACAATAATTGCCTATTTATATGCTCACAACTTGATTGTATAGCCAACTCAACAATTTATATTTGTTTTTGTGCATTCACAATTTTTTAGCCATATGTAAAATTCCCTCAACATAATAAGACGAATAATAAACCTTGTATATAATTTAGCATTATCCCTTTCTCTTAATGTATCAAATTACAATACATTCTACTTATACTGAAAGAGCAGCAGCGCCAGTTGGCTAATAATTTGGATACTGCGAAGATTTTTAAAATTGCAAAGGAGGGACATTTTTTATAGGCAAAAAAAAAATAAAAAAAAACAAGAAAACTTAGCAACCAAAACTTGCACCAACCAAGTTGCATTCGAATGCAGACACACACTCAAACACAAGCATACATATATAAGACAAAACACATACACACATCAAATAATACAACTAATAATGATAATTAAAACAAATATAAACAAAAAAAAAAAAATAGTATGTAAAAGGGTTTAACAAAAAATAGAAAACAATACGCAAAGCAAAAATAAATATCTTTGCGTTTTCCATGTGTAAGTTTTTGTGTTTAGTTTAAAATACTTTTTAATACAAATGTAGTTAAAGTGAAGAACAAAAGTGCAGCAGCAACAACAAATATTCGATCCACAATAAAGTTATTTGTTAATAATCGTATATTATTTGCCATTGTGCATGTGTGAGAGCAACATCTTTTTCTCATATAGTTATATATTTATTTTTAGTTTAGTATCCTGCAAAATGGTTTCCTTTTTTTTGGAGCAGCTGACAAACACATCCCCCAAGCAATGAGTGTGTTGCAGATACACACACACACATAGACTTAAAATATACTTATTACATAAATCTATAAATATATATATCCTTCCATGTTGTTGTTTTTGTTTGACTTTAAACTAAACTGCAACAAAAAAAATGAAATAATTATTTAAAAAGAAAACACTGCATAATACAAGAACAAAAAATAAAACAAAAACTATAGTTTATAGTATTTATATATATAAACAAAATGTGTATTGTATATGATATGCTGTCTAATCCCCTTAAACCTAACACACATACACATAAACACACACACACACACACATCCAATTACATACATACGATATTTATATATAATTTGAAACATCTCTATATTATGATTCGAGAAAATTAAATCATAGTTTTTAATAGTTTTTAAACAAAAACAAAAAAAAAAGCAAAAACATAAATTGCAAAGCTTTCAATGTGTTTTAATGAACTTGTCTTTATTGTGGGTGGTGGTTATTTGTTGGTTACCATGGCAATTATATCAAGGACCAAACATTAAAAGCTGACGACTTTAAAGGCAAGAATCTTCGAAGTGGTTTTATTAGTCACAAAAATCAAAAATGTCTGCTGAAGATTCGTGGGTATTTGATTCTCTGGTGTGTTTTCTACATGGACCCGTTTGGAATGCGCCTCTACAAACATTTATTGAGCAAAAATCCTTGGGTAGGAACAAAAAAAACCAATTTGAAGATAACTGATTATTAGTCATGCATTTTTCATTGCTGCAGTCTTTGATCCAAATTTGCAACTGGATGAGAACAATGAGGACATACGACAAATCCATGAGGAATACAAGAATCTGGTAGACTTTATGCTGGGAAGCTTTATGGAGGAGATGCACATAACACCGGAGCAATTTGAACTGGCCTGTTTGGAGGGTCGCCAGCAGGGCCCTGGCGAGAATCCATTTCAGTTCCATCAGGTGCTCTTTCAGCAGGTTTGTAATGAAAATATTTATCCAATCTGATACCTGATATCTGTCCTTTAGATATGGGCTGCAAATGATTTGAAAATCTTTATACGCATGATGACCCAGCGGAATGTGGAGCTGCAGTTGCAGGCACTCGATCTCATTGAGAAGCATCAACTAGCACGCAGTGCATCCGCAGAACTATCCGAAGATAAGGAGATAGCAACAGGTTCGGAGCAGGGCGATGTGGATCAACTAATTGCTAAAACAGTTGCCGAAACGCTTGAAAGTCCAGAGGCTGCTTTAACACCAGAGCAGGATACCAGTTTGGATCTTGTCAACGATAAGTTTCAGCGTTTGAATCTCTTCTTCGAGCAGGAGGACAAAGTGGATCCCAATGAGGTGGTTTCTAGGCAGGAATACCTACGCCAGCAGCGCGACAAAATAGTCGAGATAAAAAAGCAAACGCGCGCCAAGCAGCTCCAAGATACAGTGGCACGCAGCACGCCCGGAGCACGTCCCAGCTCCGCGCAAGTGGCACAACAGCTGCTCGAAAAGCCAGAGCTAGCAATGCCTGCAGCACCCGCCGATGAGACAGAGAACGCGGCACTCCAACTGCGACGTACGCTGGCCAAACGTCTGCGCAACGAAGTCGTCGAGCATAATTAGAACAGGAGCCCAAAAAATAAGCTAAATTTTCATTAACCTTTAGTTTTTATTGCAAAGCTTTTAAACGAACTGTTTGTGTATTGTGTGTATTTACCATACTAGCTGACTAGTTTGCTCCAAAGTGGTACACTGTGAGAAAAAACAATGTAAGAACTCGTAACGTTATACTCCTGTATCTTGTCCGAAAGTTGACAACCTGTCAGAATTTTTGTGCGAAAAGAAAGAGGTTTTTTCTAAGTGTACATGGTTAAGGTACTACGCGCGTTTGGCGTCCACACACAACACACACACACATTCCCCCACACATAGGTAGTTTGCATGTGTATGTGTGTGTGTGAGCTCCAACTTTTAATTTGGTTAAGCTTTTTTGTCTCAAATTTAAACACAACAACAATAATAAATTAATATAGCGCTTAGAACATGCGCTAAAAAATCGAATAAATAAATTAAATATACTGCCTCAATATTGCATTAATATGGTATGCGATCACGCAGATACGACATTATGGCATCGGTGCCCTTCATCAAGATCTGATGACGTGGCTGCCGGAATGGATTACCCAACAGCTCCAAGTGACTGAAAGTTGCGAGAAATATATATGAAAATGAATGTTAATTAAAGAAATTCCATAACTCACGTTATTTTTGTTAAATTTCCCAGTGTGGGTGGTATAAATTCGATATCATTATTACGCAAATCGAGCGTGCTCAAGCGTGGCATAGCTTTCAAACCTGCCACATTTAGCGCCTTAATGTGATTCTCGCTGGCAATCAATATTTCGAGACCTTGCAACTCATACAAACCATTTGGCAAGGACTCAAAGCTGTTTGTGAACGTAATTATTTGTTACGGATTGATTATAGCTATGGTGTTTTATAAACCCACCGATTATTGGCAATGTTGAGTTCACGCAACGTGTTTAGCACACCAAACTCTTTGGGCAAATCCCTTATCATGTTGTTGGACAAATTAAGAAATGTGATGCGTGTGAATTGCGTTATAAAGGTTGGAACAATGGTAATAACATTATGGGCCAAAACAAGTTCCGTGACCAGTTTACTCATGTGCTGTAACCTAAAAGAAAAGAAAGTTTTAGTTTAAAGAGCATAAACTACATTTTTTATCGTTACCCCTGAGGCAGCGTTCCTAGTTGATTGCGCGCAAAGTCCACCACATTTACATTCTCAGCGCTGGCCAATTGAAAGATATGTTCGGGCACATCGGTGAGGTTCTCCAAATTTACAGCTAATGTGCGTGTATGTCGAAGTTTGTATCTGTAAGATATAAAGACATTATTGATCATAAAATACAATAAAATATCAGTTGTGCAATATGGTGATACACTACACCCAATGTGGCCGATTCAACAAAGCATTTGATTTTTGTTGCGCTTGACTATAATTGAAATGGGTGTTTTGATATGGCTCATATGGATTGTAGGGTCCTTTCATATATTGTGAGCTTGAATAATAAGTACTAAAATTCTGTTGCATAAACTGTTGATATTGACCCCGACCTTGACATGGACATGAATGCATATATGAACCATTTGGCTGATAGCTGCTACATTGTTGAATGAGTAATGGATTATTTAACTATTTGTTTATCATGCCTCACCTATCTGTCATGTTGCTGGGTAGATTATTCATTGCTCCTTGTGTGTCTGTTGTGGATTTGCTATTATATGGAACTTCTACATCCGCACCACCTTCTTCCCTGACCTTGGCCTGAGCACGATCGTGCAACGTTTTCAAAATGCGCGCCGTTCCACATTGCAAAATGTCACGACGAATGGTCTTGATGGGATTTCCATCCACTTGTAGGCTTATTAAATGCGCTAATGAGGATAAGGTTACAGGCAGCGCACTAATGGAATTATTGGTAAGATCCAGGCGATTGAGATTACGCATCAGGCAGATCTCCTCGGGGAGCTGCGTGATTTTATTATCCCGCAGATCGAAGATTTTTAAATGTGGCAAGTTTGCGCAAAGATCATTTGGCACGCTCTAAAAAAGACGTGTTAGCTTATTTGTAATGGCAAACATTTTAAATAGTAAACCAATTAACCTCTATGAAATTATTGCTAGCATGCAACTCTTGAAGCATCTCATTTCCCTCAAAGCTGGGCAGCTCCTTGATATCATTGTGCTGTAGGTATAAGCATTCGAGTTTCCTCAACAGACCCATATCCTCCGTCAAGGCAATCAGATCATTCTTCATAAGATCCAGTTTTTGAAGGGCTTTTCGCAAAGGCAACATTTAAACTAGGAAATGGAGTTCGTGCTATAAGTGTTAACTTACAGCGCATGTAGACAATATCGGGTGGCAGTTCCTTGATGTGATTATTGGCCATTAGAAGCGTTGTTAACCGTACCAAAAAACCAATACCGCCTGGCACAGTGTTTATGTTATTGTTTCCAGCATCCTTGTATCAATTATGTTAGCAAGCATTTTAATAAATTTGTTAAGTGAATAAACGGGTTAGATTACTTTTATAGTTGTTATGATTAACATAACGATAAAGGTTATAATAATTAAGCTAGTTTTAATTGACATTGCAAGAGTGTAAAGTGTATAAAATAAGTTAAATTACATATTTATGCCATAAAAAGTGGTTAGTTTAAAAAATAATGTGTCTTTGGTTAGCTATTTTTAAATATACAATCAACTTATAGATGTGTGATATAAAAAAAATGTTTCGTTTAATTTTTTAAAAAGGACATCTAGAAATAAGAATTATTACCGAACTAAAATTTATTTAGGACCCCTTAGCAAGCGTCCTTTGATGTATGATATTAAGTTTTATTTTTAATAAGAAGTATTTGCAAAAGTACCGTTAAATAGTAATTCCTTTAAACACTTACTAGAAATTCCAACATGTGCAAGTTGCTAATATCTGGATTGAGTTCAGAGAACTCATTGTGCGAGATATTTAAATGCCGCAGCGCTGGCAAGCTATAGAACTCGGGTGGCAATTCACTAAGCTTATTGTGGCTAAGATTTATTCGCACGAGTTTCTCCAACTTGCCAATTTCTGGCGGCAGTGCGACCAATGCATTGTCATGCAGTTGCAGCACAGTGAGAGTCAAAAGATTCTCAATCTTGGGTGAAATGTGAGTTAGAGCATTCGAACTCAAGTCCAGATTGTTAAGGGGCACTTGATTCCACCAGGCATCCTCCTCGTTGATCGATAACTTGACCAAATCAGCCTTCTTGCTATCATCATCCGCATCATTGATATCGTACAAGCGTTCAGGAACTGCAAAACGAAAAGGAGAATGAGCATTAGAAGACGCTTGATTTATACGCAAATCAACACAACTGGCTTCTTGGCTGGGCTGCTGCGATGCTGGTTCGTCTTCCAGTTCCAACTCATCATCAGGATCCTCACTCTCTAGCTCATCACCGGATGAGGCCATTTGAAATTCACGAATCTGATAGTAGCGTCGCTGTCGCCGATGCGGACCGCACATGCAAAACGACGTTAGCTGCTTCTTGCGCGTTTGCCTAGAGGACGCAATCTTGAAGGATGTTTCGGCACAATCACGGAGCCACAACGACTTCTGTTTGCAGCCAGCTCAGCGCACAAACTAAACGCCAAGCGAGCCAAAAGCAATGTCTAAATTGTTTCGCTGAAATCAATGAAGCGTTTAATTTGCATGGCGCCTTCTATGCAACGATCAAGGCCAAGTTCGAGATCGAGAGCAGCGATGGTAATCGCCATCTACATATAGAGAAACCATAAGGCGCTGCTATCCATGTACCCACAGCCCCCTTGGCCATTCTCATATGACATTGGCTTTATCGCTGCCGGTTTCAACAACGATTTCCAACGTCGCATTTGCTCTGCCGTAACGATCGTAGCTAATATCGCAGATAATATTTATTAGAGATGGGAATGGGCACAATCCCATCCCATCCCGTTGCCATCTTTAAAAACAATCTATCATAATTTTTAACAACTTTTTGTACTCACCGCGTGCCATGCCCTTGTTAGTTAGATTCAGTGTGCCCGTTTTGCGCGCCAGCTTCCACAGATTGTTGGTCAGCACAGAGTCGTCTTCATTTTTGGTGCGTTCATGGAATAGCGGTTGAAATTTGTACTTCGGACGTGGTGATATTGTTTGGCGTGGCCTTGTCGTTCCACGCGGTATTTTGCTTGCTCCGCGTTCATTCATAGCGCCGGAGCTGCAGTCGTGTTGGTTGTAAAAGAGATTGAAAGAATCCAAATTGAAGTCACTTCTGCACTCCACAGAGCTATTGCAATAATTATCAATTTCGAGTGGGCTTGAAAAGTTGCAATCGTCGTCAATGTTGTTGTTGTTACTGATGTAACATTAAACGATTGTAATTAATAATAAATTAACATGTACATTATTGTTGTTACGATGTTTGGCGCTGTTTTGTGTCGTTGGTTTATTTTGTTTATTGTCATCAACAGCTGATTTAAGTGCGTGAAGTGTTGGACAACACCAACATTAATAGTAAAAAGGTGTGTCTAAGCGTTTTTCAACACCTTAGAAAGGCAACATTAACGTTAAATTGAAAATACAAATAAAAAGAGACAGACAGACAGAGGGAACTTAAAAAGTTATTTCCTGTACTGTCGAACATCCTTATAACGAATCTCAAGGTAGCAAGAAAAAGCTTCGTTACAGAGAAAATGTGTTTTTCCTTATACGGAAGTTCGTTATTTGGAAGTTCCACTGTAAGAATTAAGGAGCGGCATTTTCAATACATTAGGTAATAGAAGATTTCACATAAGCTAGAAACCAAACACTCTTTGCAGAAAATAGTTTTGTAGCTGTTTACATCTCAATAATTGAAAACAATTTAAATTCAAGCATAAGATGCTTAAACTGGGGCAACGCTCGAGAGAGATGCACCTGACAAAGCGTGCTGAGCTGATGAATTTCAATTGTTAGCTGTAGATTTAGCTTAAGGCTGGACCATAATTGATACGATCATGAACTTAGGCTCCAAAACAAATAAGAAAATTGAACACGTGGCGTAAACGCGATTTGAGTGAAGCCAACAATTGTTGTTAATATTAGAAAATAAACAAATATTCTAAGAAAATATAAATTGATTTGTTTGTTGTTGCAGCTGTTGTTTTGCTAGTGTAGTCTATGCAACTGGTGTAACTTACTTCATCATCAGGTTGCTGCTATCCATTTTACTTCTTATTGTTGCACTTCGTTTTGTGGCTTCTGGAAAATACACACACACACACAAAGAATTGCGCTTTACTTGGCAGCAAGGTCAGACACACAAAATAAAGTCAGTCAGTGTGATATATATCGAGTTTCCCCGCAGTATTATAGTTAAGCCTATGCAAAAATGTTAGTGATAGAAAAGTTTATTTTTTGCACAATTGCCGCCGAAGCGGCATAAATGCTAAATGTGTCATATATGTATATATTTGTTTTACATAGTTTGTTCTTTTTCATTTCTATTCGTTCTTGAGTGTGGCTTGCAAGCGACAAAAACCAAACGACTCTGGCGACAACAACTGTCAATCAAAATTATGAATAACACACGCGCAATTCGCTGCTACCTCAACAAAGAGGGTCAGTTGCCTATACGACCGGCCCACAATGGGCAAAGCCCACCCTCTCAGTTGACGAGCTACACATGAATTGGCTAACTTGCCAGTCAGTTGTCGTTTGGTTTTCAAGCTGGTCGCTTTAGTTTTATAGCATCTGTCTTAAAATACCTCGATTGATTCTCGGATTGTTTTCTCGTTTTTTTTTTGTGTGTGTTTCGGCAAACAAACTGTTGCAATGTCTGCACGCGTATTTAAAAGCTTTATGCGCGATTTTTTTGCGGTTAGTTTTGCAGGAATATTTTATTAAGAATTTAAATCAACAAATTTCCAAATACTGTATGCCTAAATATTTCGAAAAATTGTGAATTTAATTAAAAATGGATCATTGTGAAAGTTAATAATAAAACATTTGCTAAGGCTACTCTGGTTTTAAGCAAAACTCGAACGACATAAAGTACGCAATATTAAATTAAAAAATTAAACGTGTTTAATGCTTTCCTTGACACCAGCTGGTCAAGTTCGTTGATGAAATGCATGGAATGTGACAGTGGATTCCTCAGCAGATAATCCACACTAAGCCATGGCTTAGTTGCAGCTTTTATTCATTGTTGCAAATCATGTTAATCAATAGTGTGTTAATCCTGCCTTTATTCATAGGTCAAGTACGATGAGCAACGATCTGATCCGGAGGCAGCACGTCTAGATGGCAGTGGCCGCTATTATCCCAATTGTGCTTCGGATGTTTGGCTGCGTTCCTGCGAACGTGAGATTGTAGAGCCCATGGCGGGTCATTTGAGTGGCCATATACCCACTTGGCTCAATGGAAGTCTGTTGCGCAATGGACCAGGCAGTTGGAAAGTGGGTGAGATGAGCTTCAATCATCTATTTGATTGCTCAGCTCTACTTCATCGCTTTGCCATCAAGAATGGTCGCGTAACCTATCAGAATCGCTTTGTGGATACGGAAACGCTGCAAAAGAATCGCTCGGCTCAGAGGATTGTAGTCACCGAATTTGGTACGGCAGCTGTACCCGATCCTTGTCACTCGATCTTTGACAAGTTTGGTGCAATCTTCAAGCCGGAAAGTGGTAGTGATAACTCCATGATATCCATTTATCCCTTTGGTGATCAGTATTACACTTTGACTGAGACGCCATTTATGCATCGGTGCGTATGCGTGATATTTTGTTTAACGCACTTTCCCCTTTTACAGTTATCTTTTTTTAATTGCAGCATAAATCCCTGCACTTTAGCCACTGAGGCACGCATTTGCACCACGGATTTTGTGGGTGTAATAAATCACACATCGCATCCGCATGTCTTGCCCAGCGGCACAGTCTACAATCTGGGCACCAGTATGACCAAATCTGGTCCAGCCTATAGCATTATATGTTTTCCATATGGTCAGCACATGTTTGAGGATGCACATGTGGTTGCCACATTGCCCTGCCGCTGGAAACTGCATCCGGGTTATATGCATACATTTGGGTTAACAGAGCATTATTTTGTGCTTGTGGAGCAGCCGTTTTCGGTATCCATCACGGAGTACATAAAATCCCGATTGTACAATCAGAATTTATCTGCCTGCTTAAAGTGGTATGAGGATAAGCCCACGCTGTTCCATTTGATTGAGCGGGCAAGTGGAAAATTGGTGCGCACCTATGAATCGGAAGCATTTTTCTACTTGCACATTATCAATGCCTTTGAGCAGGATGGTCATGTAGTGGTGGATATATGTAGCTATAAGAATCCCGAGATGATCAATTGCATGTATCTGGAGGCCATTGTGAATATGCAAACGAATCCCAATTATGCAACGCACTTTCGAGGACGGCCTTTGCGCTTTGTCCTGCCATTGGGAGCAGGAGTTGTTGCTCCCAGCAGGCGTCGTCTTGTCAAGTCGTTGTCCTTGGCGGGTCTAACAGCTCCTGAACCCTCACGTCTCAAGCATTCCGCCTCGCAATATGCAGATATCACATATATGGCCACAAATGGCAAACAGCAGGAAAGTCCTCAGCAGGAAGCGAAACGTCCGCGCTACGATGAGGAGAATGGCATTAATCTGGTCACACTCAGTCAATCTCAAGCGGAAGCCTATCAGAGTGCGAATGGAATATTCGTGCGACCTGAAATGCTATGCGATTGGGGCTGTGAAACGCCAAGGATAAATTATGAACGATATATGGGCAAAAAGTATCGCTACTTTTATGCAATTAGTTCGGATGTAGATGCTCAAAATCCAGGAACGGTGAGTCTTTGTAAGCTCTAGAATTATCTATTTATTACAAGCTAATTGTCTTCTAGCTCATCAAAGTGGATGTTGTGAATAAAACCTGCAAAACCTGGTGCGAGGATAATATTTATCCCAGTGAACCTATCTTTGTGCCTTCACCTCAACCACAAAGTGAAGATGATGGTGTGATATTAGCTTCAATGGTTGCTGGTGGACTTAACGATCGTTATGTGGGTTTAATTGTGCTGTGTGCCAAGAGCATGACGGAGTTGGGTAGATGTGACTTTCATACAAATGGACCTGTGCCCAAATGTTTGCATGGCTGGTTTGCACCCAATACTGTTTAGAACTCAAACGAAATTATAACTTTAACAATAAGTTAATCTCTTTTGTATCAGCTTAAGTTGTAAGTAGGTATAAATCTTATTTTCTATTTGAACTTGGGATTTAAGATGTTTGCAATAAACTCTTGCCACTTTCTCTGGAACACTCGATTGATTTTACGTCTCTCCGCCGATGTCAGCACCGCATACTTAATGGAATTCAATGCCAGCTGTTTGAGGAAACGCAAATCTGCCTCTGCGGGAGCCATTGCCATAAAGGCATAGTAGAAGTCATAGCTAAGTCCCTTGGCACCCCAAACACCCGGATCATCGGCTGAGATCACAATGGGAAAGTTTTCGGCAATGAGGAAACTTGCAGGATGATTTCTCAAATCCCAAATTAAACCTAAAACTTGATTTGATAATGGATTGACTTCAATAGCAATATTTCGCTTCTTAATCGTTGACCACAATTGTGGATGTTTGGGTAAAGCGAAGGCGTGTCCAATCCGCTTGGTGTTCAACAATATGGCATCCATCATGTTCCAATCGGTGCGACCATACCAATCTGCAAGTCAATTTTCTTTTAAACAATACTCTGTTTAGGGCTTGCGAGTGTAACTTACTTGTCTCGCCCGCATGGAAGAAATAATTTGCAGTGCTTGGTAAATCTGAGAATTCATTCACATATTTGCTCAACGTATCTCCAGTGTCCTCTTGGCCAATCATGTCAAAACCTATGATAAAATTGGGCTTAGCAGAGCTAATGAAGGCAATAAGAATATAAAAATAAGATAGGGAATAGAAATAGAAAGATGACTTATTAATAACTTACTGCAACTGCTTGAAAGTGCGAATGTTTTCAGCCATTTTTTCCTCTGATGCACGATTGCGTTTTGCATAGATGACCTTGAGGCCAACAAAGTCCTGATGCTTAGCCTTGAATTCCTCCACAATGCGTTCCAGTTGATTAGCCACATCCAAAGAACTGTATGTGCGATTAGTGTCATCGTATAGCTAAACAAAAGGAGAAGTTTTAATATTGAATGCAGTTTTCCATAGTATACTTACAGGCGAAAGTGAAGCTCTTATTTCCGCATATTGGATATTATCCTCGCAAAGTTCCTCTAGCAGACGTTTGTGATAGGCGCAATAGGTGGGCTGATATTTATACAAACGATCCACAGTTGTGAAAATATTCTCAAAACGTTCCCAAATCTTTTTTCTGTTCGGCAGAAGAGCTGTGAAAGTAATTTTGGTTAAAATAAGATCAATTAGAGGCTTAATTGATTAACATTCACTTACACTCTGGCTTATTGCTGTGCATATTGATATGCTTCTCCAGCTGCCTTTCGTATTGATGACGATCCTCAGCATTTATTCGTTCCGTGCAGACATTCTGCTCTTCACTGTGACAATTGGCATTGGCCTTATTGTAAGTGAATATCAATAGTCCATTAACATCACGACAAGTATAAAGATTATTGGTGGTAGTAAGATTTGTAATAATCCATCTCGAGCTGACCATGGCTGTGTTGTGACCATGTAGAAAAGCTCCCTTAGGCATCTTTTGTATTATACGAAATACCTCACTTTGTCGCACAAATTGTTTGCCCTGAAAGAAATGCATTGCTGGCGGATACTTCTCCGGATGCTTAATACCCTCAGCGATCTCCGCCCGTTTGGCGTTCATCAGCACATTGTTGGCTTTCTCCTCATCCGCTGTGAGCCACAAATTGCCACCCAGCGAGGCCATTTGTTCAGCTTTCATAATTCGCTCGCGTAGTGTTTCATATGCTGAAAATTACATTTTCACGGTTTATTTTATGATTCGAATATTTTTTTAACCTTGCTGATGGTAAAATTATTTTTTGTTAGGATAAATGAATGATATTTTGAGTGGCAAAAGTGTTTTAAATGGTCCTATCAGACAGCCTCTTCAAAATAATTGAAGCTGATAGATTAGATTATTTAAAGGGTTTTTTGTTTTTGTTTTTAAACCTACGTAAATCTGCACTTAGTAGTTGACCCACTAGGCATAATAACAGGCACAATATTTGTAGCAGCATTGCGCAGTTTAAAGAAAAATAGAAAATAATTCTTTTCGAATTGTTTTTAAATTATTTGTTGTTGTATGTTGCGCGTCGTTTGGCGTCTGTTTGCTTACTGATAATGCCGCTGACAGATCGCGCCTATCAACGTTTATGTATAGTATTTTCCAAAAAGTCTCCATGCTTGATTCCGTCTGCTCTTGAAGCTCTGCGCAGAGCCAGTTGAGCGCAGAGTTCAATGTCAGAGATTTGTGCAAATTGTTGATACTATTTGACGGGGGTGCGAAAAATACATATCAAGTTAAGAATACATAAGTATACCCTACCATAATCTTAAATACATATCAGAAATTTCTGTACATCGTCAAGTTTAATTTCCATTTGCTTGACAATCTAATAAATCAGATTTTCGGCAAGCTTATCGAAGTGCATTTCAGAATCATGTATGCCCAAAATGAACACTATATAAACAACATAGGTTTAATCCATGCACTTATGTTATCAGCATTGTTCTGTATATTTGTAGTGAAAATTTTTTTTTTGAATATTGTTTACTAACCCAAATTGTTTTGGGGACAAACTAAAATTGATACTTGGCATTATATCGGATATGTGCAAATTTGCCACGAATTTGCAAAGGGGGCAACAAATGTGCGAAAAGTTGAGGAAAATGAGTGGGAGAGAGAGTGAATTGAGATGGGGGACATTGTGACAAGTTAGATTGTCATTGTCAAGAGAACAATGCTGGAAAAAGTGAAACGCAACGTGGGAAATATAGTATAAATAACATTGAACTGTGCACTAAATAATATAGTTAGATACATTTTTATAACAGTGATGTAATAATTGGGGAGCGTTCAGATGAGTTCGTCTATCAGATATATATATTAAACTAAGGGAAAATTTTATGGGAAGTATAAAACATATTTTTATCAACCCTGTTAGTAACCTTTTAAAAACGACAGCCAATTTTCAAAACGTTTAAATATCTGACAATTGCAATTTATACAACACTGGTAATTGTACAAAATATTATTAAATTTAATGACTTTACATATAAATTCCAAATAACAACATATTATTTCTTATAAATGCGAATATTACTTTGATTCAAGCAGGCGTCAATTGATGTCTCCAATTACCGTTAAGTACTGCTCCCAGCCCCACAAAAGCGTACTCAAAGCTTAAGCTTCTATAAACTTATACAGGGTAACAGCTCTTTTTGTATGCGATTAGAAACCAGCTAAGCGCGTCCGTAAACGTCAGTGACAAATGTTAAAGTACTTTAAAAAAAAAACAAAAACATGGCACAACTTGTTGATACTCTATCCATTGTGAGATAATGTTTAAGTAGAGGAATGTTATTAGATGAATGATTAAAGATAGGTTTTGGTACACACATCAAATAATCTATGACTGAGTTTAATCCTTCTCATATAAACTTAAACATTTCTATTGATAATACTTGCTGAAATTTAACTGATTTTCTAAAGCAATAGCAGTTTTATTATGGAACTAAATTCTTGCTTAAATTGATAAACGTTTACATCATTATCAACAGCAACCTCATACTCCCAGAAGGGTATTAAAAGTATAATACAAAAATGTACTGGGCGCGTGTCTGTTTTTTGTACTTGTTTTTGTTTTTTGCCAGTTTTTTGATTCACTTGTTATGCACAACCATTCCTCATCCAGTCAAAAGCCAACAACAAAAACAGTAGCGAAATGTTCGCTAGAAGAACAAATTTAGCAACAACAAACAAACAATCAAACAAGATAGAAGAAAAACATTATTAATTGTGAATAATGCTTGGGCTTAAGCAATTTTCAAAACATTTTTACATTATTTGCCACTCTGTGGGCGACATTTTGCACAGTTCTTGATGAACGCTGCTGCCGTTCGGTATACAAAATATGTACATACTTGACCATACCAAAAGGAAAAATATACTAGAAGACAGAACTCGACGTGTCAATAAAGTGACGACGGTCAATATTTGTGTAGGCAGCTCATTAACGCGGCCAAAAACCAAATCGAAAGTAAAGATTAACACATTATTTGTTGGTGGTTCAATTTCATTTGGTGAAATGAAGCGAGCGTTGCTGCTTGTTGGGCTACTTTTGTTCAAAAGTTCATTGTGTGCTAATCAGGAAATTACATTAAGTAAGCTGATAGAGAATATATTGAATATAGTACTCTCGGACTAATGTAAATGCAATTTTTTCTAAGGCTATGAAAAAGCACGTTTGGCAGTGCTTAATGCCGAGGAGCAGCTAATGACGGGTGGACGGACCGCTCTATCCAATCAGGAGTCCAAAGTGGATGATCTATTCATGCAATATAAGCTTGGCGAATTGGCTCAGGGCTTTCGCAATGCCGAACAAAATACAGCCGCAATGCATTTCTTCAAAGCGAAACCCCTAATCGATCGCAGTGCAATTTTCAAGTTCCTGCAGCAAATGCCAAAGGGAGCAGTACTCCATCTCCACAACACCGCAGCGGTTAGCTCTAAATGGGTGGTGCAAAATATGTCCTATATGTCGGGATTATTGCGTTGCACGGATGCAGAAGGACATAGTAGGCTGAGCTTTCGTAGAGCACCGAAGGAACATGGCTGCACTTCACAGTATGTCTATGTGACAGATGAGAGACGAAACTCCATTGACCCAGCATTGTATGATGAGAATTTTGAGAGGCTCATCAATTTATATACGCCAGTGCCAGAGTGTAAGTAACAAACATAAACAATTATACTAAATAACAAACTGATTCTTACATATATTTGCAGTGGAGTATCCAACAATTACATCGGTTTGGAGCAGATTCCAAAGCATGTTTAATACCCTTACGGAAGCTATTTGCTATTTACCTGCATTTCGCGCCTATCACTGGCAATTACTCGAGGAGCTCTATAATGATAATGTCATGTATGCAGAGCTGCGCGTAAGTCTAAAAGAGGTAAGTTTAACCAGTGCCCTGCCAAAAATTTTCCTTAACCGTTTTCTTTAACAGCTTTATGATGCCAGTGGACGAACTTTTCCCAAGGCGCAAGGTGTGCGGGAACTGCAATTGTTGAACGAGAAATTTGTGCGATTGCATCCAAATTTTGTGGGCATTAAGATCATCTATGCCGTTTGGCGAGGCTCAGATCCAGAAAGGATGAGGGAAAATGTTAAGGAATTTAAATTATTACAGTAAGCATTATTGTTTATCTCTAACTATCTTTATTATATTTAAACAATTATTTATTATTGTCTTTTTAGGGAAGAGTTTCCACAGTTTGTGATTGGTTTTGATTTGGTGGGCCAGGAGGATAAGGGTAAACCCATTTACGAGCAGTTAGCAGCATTAAAGGATCTTCCGCCCAATGCTCGTTTGTTTTTGCATGCAGGAGAAACAAGTAAGTTGAGTTATCCAAAAATGACAATGAAGCTGACTTAAAATCAAATCAACTTTTATAGATTGGTATAGCGCCTCAACGGATATAAATATATTAGACGCTTTGCTCCTGAACACTACCAGGATTGGCCATGCTTTCGCTTTGGTCAAGCATCCCATTCTAATGAACGCGGTAAAAACACGCGGAATAGCTGTGGAATTGAATCCCATTTCGAATCAAGTGTTGCATCTAGTTTGGGATATGCGAAATCATCCAGGGGCACAGTATATGGCTTTGGATGTTCCTGTTGTCATTTGCAGTGATGATCCGGGTTTTTGGAATGCTAAGGGCTTAAGTTACGATTTTTATTATGCCATCATGAGCATGGCACCTAATAATGCGGGCCTTCGTTTGCTCAAAACTCTTGTTTTCAATTCATTGCGCTATTCAGTTCTAACGGAACAGGAGAAACAGAGAGCGTTTCAGATATTAGAGCATAGCTGGTCGCGCTTTATGGATAAGGTGCTGCAGGGCAAGGTCTTTTAGAAAGCGTTATGTGATTCGTAATCTCTATGTTTAAATTTTATTGCTATGTTGTTGCACAAAACGTTCACAGCTCTCTTTGATCTGCTCATACGCAGCATGAAAGCTGCCCATGCCGGAACTCTGCACATAAAAAAAGTTTTAAATAAGTATCACTTAACAATTAGTGTACAATATAAAGTACTTACAAAATATGGATCTGGTATAATTTCATCTTCCTTGCGATTAAGATAGCTGCCTAGAAGTTGAATTTGACATGTTGGTTGAGGCTGCAATTGGGAAGCCATTTGCTGTAGTTCCTGAATATTGCCATCATCCATGCCGAAAATATAGTCAAAGTCATAGAAATCCTGAGCGGTAATCTACAAATAAAATGGATATTAGATAAGAAGATATTAACTTTATGCTGTACTTACTATGCGACTAAGATGATTAGTCTTCAGTCCATGCTGCTTCAACAAATCCTGTGCACGTCCTTGCGCCTGCCAACCCACATTCCAATCCCGCAGGCCAGCACTGTCTGTCTTCCAATCGACCAACTGTTTTTTCAATATTAACTGATTTAAAACCGCCTCCGCCATGGGCGAGCGACAGGTGTTACCTATTAATGTATATAAAATGATATGAGTCAATATCTCTTTGCTTATTTAATTAAGTTCACAAACTACTTACCCAAACACACAAACAAAACTTTCATGATGATGTCAATGAGCTTTGTTCTACGTTCAATTATCAACTGTTGATTACAAGAAATATATGCACGTTTTTTCCTACTTAAACTTAATCAGAATGGTGAATTGGAAGTCGTAAACAAAATACAATTTCTAAGTGATGCGTTGCGCTGACGCAATTTCACCATGGGTGGAAAATCGCGTGATACTGTAGAATAAGTAAAGTGTACAGTGGTTGCTCACTAAAAGGAACGTTTTCATTGCAAGGTGATGATGATTATTACTAATTAAAGTGTGTCAAATTTAATTTTTTCAGCGAGCGACTACTGTATGAGCATGCATGCACATATAAACAAACCGGTTTACATATTGAATATTGTTTAACATCGGTTTATTCTTTCTTTTTACAAATATGCTACCAACCTATTATAATTATTTTTGCAATCGCTGCTCTGCAAACGCTTTACAAGCAACAACACATTGCTGATAAGCTACCTCAAAACCCTCAGCGCCGTCTTGCTGCAACCAAAAAATAATTATGTATTGCTAGAAACTGCAAAGTTTAACAACACTTACATAGTAAGGATCCTCAATGATGCGTTTGTCTTTGCTCAGTCCAAAGTCTCCAAGCATAAGCAGCTCTGCTTTGGAACTTTTTGGAGCCAGACGCCGCAACTCGCTCATATTTGCCTCATCCATGCCGAAAATATAATCAAAATCATTGAAATCCTGCTTCTTTATCTGGCGTACAATATGAGTGCTCTTTAGGCCATGTTTCTCAAGTGTGCTCAGTGCTCGAGGATCTGCACGATTGCCCACATGCCAGGAGCCAATGGCAGCGCTGTCCACAACAACACTATCCAGCTTCAGCTGCTTTAGAACATCCACCATAACAACTTCAGCTATGGGCGACCGGCAAATGTTGCCTGTGTTTGTGTGTGTTTAAAATCAATTAAGTAAAATTCGAGACGAGCTTTAACTTCAATTTATTTACCCAAACAAATCATTAAAATCTTTTGCACCATGTTTTAAAAGGGAAATGTATTTGCTTGATTTTAATTTTGTGTTGTGCTTGTTCTGCTTCTTGCAAGTTTGTTGTCACGATTAGCCAACACTTAAAAACACAAGCAGGTTGGCAGCCTACGTAGCAAACAGCTGTTTCTTCAACATGTGTTGAATTTTATGTTATAATTTCACCAGAGCGCGCTTGTTTTAAAAAATTTGAACAGGCTTGAATGCATTGATTGAATATTTTTTCAAATGGCTCTTCACCCATGAACTGAAAGTGTAAATAATTAATGTACAATTGAAATGGTAATTTCAAACCTACATAATAGGGATCTTCAATTAGACGTTCATTTGGTTTCAGGTCAAATAGAAAGTCGCCCAACAACAATAGTTTAGCCTTGGTATGCTGTGGTTCCAACTGACGCAATGAGGCCATATTGCTTGCATCCATGCCAAATATATAATCAAACTTTTCATAATCATCCTCAATGAGACGCCTTGCAAAACTGTTATAATCAATGTTATGTTGGCCAAGGACACTTAAGGCCCGAGGATCTGGAGGGGAGCCCAGATGCCATGACTCAATTGCTGCGCTCTCCACTTGCCACTCATTTTGAAGGCCTGCCTTCTTAATAACATCACGCATTACAGCTTCCGCAATGGGTGAGCGGGAAATATTATCTAAAAGATGATTTGAAATTTAAAACAATGATTTTTTTGAAATTTAATACTTACCCACGCAAACCATAAGAATATATTTTGGCTTATGCAATTTTTTATCCATTTTATCAGCTTAATATTGGGCAAGGTTTATTAATAAATAAAATTGTGTGTTTTGTATGCAAATAAAATGTTATGCTTGTGTTTACAAAATGTATATTGATTGCTAGCTGTCTGACAGCATGAAACGAAAAATTGTTTGTGTTAAATGAAATGGAGCAACTGTTTGTGTTACATTCACAGACAAAATCAATAAGAATATCAAATGAAATCAAATCGAAACATTTTGGTAAAAGTCATCTAAACTTATTATTTCAGGTAGCTTATAATCTTTTTATTCTTATTTTCATGAGCTACAAACAAAATCAGCTGTAGATACATTTTCTAGCCACACAATTCTTTTTTCCACTTGTTTTGTTTACATGCGTTTCGCTTAAGTAAACATCAAACTGAACTCATTTCTAAAGTTAATTTCAAGCCTTTCTTGGCTTGGATACAAAGTGTTTACGCAGCTCCTTTAAAGGTGCTAATCTAAACACCAAGCATTTATTTTTAAATCTCATTTCAAGTGCCTCTGATTTCAAGATTTCACACATCTCATGCATTTCCGGGTTCGAGAGTAATTTTAAAGAAAGAGATGGAGAGAAAGAGCTTCAAAACCAGTTCAACTATTAACATTTAATTAAAGTAACTACTGCAAACGACCCCATTTTCCACATTTTCCATTTCTACTGCCAAAGTTTTGCATACAAAATGAGGTGATGAGCGGCTGGATACCGATGAATATGCATCAGGCTGCAGGGCTGCCAGGATCTCGGCAGGTTTTTTTAATGACTTTTTACCGTTCGTAACTTGCGTAACTATCTGTCCCTCTGTCCCTCCTCCTCTCCTTCTTGAGTGAGCAGGCGGTCAAAGTGCAGTTTTGGGGGCGCTTGAAAGCTGCTGTTCAGGTTGAGAGTTCGTCTGACACAAAGGGAGGCACAAGCTGCTGCTGACTGTCTGTTTGTTGTTATATCATGTTCAAACTAAGTTTTATGCAAATTTCACATAACAAGAAGATAAACAAAAGCCAGACGTACTCAAACTTGGCCAAGTTTTGAGCTTAATGTTGCTTTTATAGCCTGTAGCCATATACCGAATGGTTTAAAATAGTTTAAAGAAGTTTTCCTGATAGAAATTTAACCGAAACTCATCAGCTTGCATGAACTACTTGCTTAGAAATTCACATAAATCCTTAGACTGTTGTTTAAAATTATGTGTAACATTTTGAAATTGTGAAAAATCGATAAATATCGATTTACAGACTAGTTCTATTGAAGAAAAAATATATTGACAAATTAATTTTTTAGGAATCCTTATCATAATTTTTGGCATTAAGTATCGATTACTTTATGCACGCATTGAAATTCGATAAATATCGGTTTCCAGCTAAGTTTTCTCAATAAAATGAGGCTAGCTAGTATTTTATTAAAAAAATAGCGAGTTGGAAATTCATAGGGACTCACAGAAATCCAAGAAAAAATCCTGAAAAAAACACCAAGTTGCATAATCTCAACTATAAACACTCTTGCATGATGTTATTGTTGCTTTGTTTTTGGGGGCGTCGAAGGTTGGACATCAAAGTGAGCTTGTCTCTTAGTGCAGACAAGAAATATAACAGCTTGTATCTAGCACTCAGCTTCTTCTTCTTCTTCTTCTTGCCAATAGACAAACAGACAAACTATGCAAATTGTCTTTTGGCAGGCTGGCAGGCAGCATGTTGTTAGTGTTGTTGTTGCTGCCAGTGCATCCTCAACAATTGTCAATTGTTGAAAATGCAAATGAAAAATGCAACAACAAACAGTCATAACTCATGCATATGCGTTGAGCTGTTAAATGTTGAAAGGCGTTGACATTGCCATAGCGAAGGATGTCTGCATTTTAGATAAGATAAAGATGAAGGCAGCTGCTGTTGCGGCTGCATTCATTATCATTAAAAAAATAACAAAAAACACTCAGTGCAAATACGAATACAAAATATTTTTCAAGTGCAAATGAGGCAGAAAGCAAACAAAACAACCAACAACTGATAAGAGGTTAAATATTCCGACAGTTGACAGTTATGGCCAGAAATGGCTAGAAATGCTATACAAATATGGCAGCCATTTTGCAAATGAAAAGCTACAGAACACTGGCAGACATCCAGTCTTTCTTCTGACTATTTTTCTATCCAGCTCTCTGACTGTATATCTTTTGGCTCGACTATCTATCTCTCTGGCAGCTTCATCAAATATTTAGCGCCAGGCATTTGTACATATTGTAAAATGTAAATATACGAAACGGACGTCGAAGTGGTGGGAATGCATGTATGTATGTAAACATGTACGTGTGTCTTTCTATGTCTGTATGTATGCTTGGTTTTTGTGTAAATACAAACTACCCTGTTTTTGTGTTTATAGAGGGGGGGTGTGGGTGTTTACGGCAGTGCCAACGACCAACAATAATAAGAAAAACAACAACAACATCAACAATAACAGATGCCATGGCAAAAGCAATAGCATCGCCAGCCAAAAAGCCGGCAACAACAAACGATAGCAACAATGCTAGCACAGATGCCCAGCAACAATGTTGATGCAACTTGTTTCAGGTGCGGTTTATAATAAAATAAGGTCGGCATGGCATGTGCATGAAGTTATAGTTCATTCAGTGGAAATTAAAATAAAAATTAATGTTTTTGATCAAAAGATCTTTCCATTTAAGAATTTCTTGTTTTGTTATTAAAAAGAATTGATTGAGTCTCTTAATCGTTTACCCGATATTTGTCCTTATAACTGTGTTACATACATAACCATACAACTAAACCATAATCATTAACAAATCCCGATCCCGAAAAATATTACACTTGAAATCGTAGATAATTAGACTTGTGCGCCCAAAACTAATGGTAAATCCGGCCCTGTGTGGGTTCGCCTGCTAGCGCGCTAACGCCGAGTGCATGTGTCTGCATGCATTTATCTCGTTTCGACTTGTTATGTTGCTTGACTGTTTGTCGACAGCGACGCCGGCGGCGACAACAGCAGAAGCAGCAGCAGCGACAGCGACCGAGACAGCAAGAGCGACAACGTTTCAGAAACTTGTTTTCAACGTAGTTGGGTTTTAGTTTACATTGAGACGGCAACGCAGGTGGACGTGAATGTGCAAATAGCTGTTCTCTTGACTAACGAATAACGAGAAATAGAAAAAAAAAGAAAATCAAAAGCGAACGTGAAAACGGGCGCGTCAACAACGTCGACAAACGTAGCGCGTTCTTAAAAATACAAAAACAAATACGCACTCACATACTACATAGCAACAACAACAGCAAGTGAAGAGCGGCAGCAGCGTTGAGTTCAGTGTTGTTGTTGTTGTTTGCGTTTTGCTTTTATATGACGCGGCGGTGTAGCGTCAGGTAGTAATTTCGACGTTAATATTATTTATGATAGTAGTTGTTGTTTTTTTTCGTTCGTGAGTTCTAACTAAATAAATCCAACAAGCGCTTAAATGTTTACTAACAACTAAAAACATAGAAATAACAACAGCAACAAAAGAAAGTGCAGCTTCCTAACGGATACGATTCTATATGGGGATTACTCATCTTTGATTTGGCTGGTGGTCAGGAGCAACGAACCAATCTTGACGACACATTTTCACTCGTCGCGCTATCTCTTTCGCACTCTCTCACACTAAATCGAAAACCAGTATCTGGAGCCAAAGTATCTGTATAAGATACACAACACACACACACAGCAAACTCCAAAACGCATATTGGAATTTACTTAACGCACGCACACTACGATCAAATCGAGCTGTCTATTGGGATATATTTGTATTGTTTAGGTAAGTACGAAGTACATGCGGCGGCGGCGGCGGCTGCGGCGGCGCCTTTTTCTTGGAAATCTAGAAGAAGCACATGGGTTTTTCCACCCTCGATCAGCTAATGATAGAAAAACTAAACTGACCCTAGCACATGTTCGGCTACCTGTTTCAACACTCACAAATGACCCACCCTTTTGGTGAGAGCGAAAGAGCCAGAGAGAGAGAGAAAGAGATTGAAAAAAGATTTCACTGCATATCGAAATGCTATTTATAAACATCAAACTCCCAATCTCAACTCATAGCTCCCAGCTCAAGAAAGAGACTCTTGTCTTGGAGTCCACAGAGCCGGTTTTTACCTTGGGCCAAGCAACAGCCATAACAACAACAACATCAATTCAATTTCTTCTGGCTGAGTGAGTTTTTGAGCGGTGATGAAGAACCTCAGCAACATCACTTTGTAGGCATCGAAGACTTAAGACTTAGGCTTCAGATTCAGCTTCAGCTTCAGTTTCTTCTTCTTCTTCTTTTTGTAAGTCGCATCTTTTCAAGCAGGTTTTCCGTGATTCTCCTTGTTGTTGTTGCTTTTCGTTTTCGTTTTTTACTGCTTACAATATTTTTTTTTTGTGGCCAAGATTTTTTTTTTTTCTTACTCTTCTGAGTTCTTGTTCTTATACCCTTTTTGCTGATTGCGGTTTCTTTAGCTTATTCTGAAAGCTGTGACGTCTTCTTAAAGAGGAATTCCCGGTAACAAAAGTATTATAAGAGAACATATTAAGATTATGAATCCAAATTTGACTTCTTCATTATTTTTACTCAATGTTATCTTCATACTTTAAGTAAGTGTATTTACACTTCGTTGGCAGTACTTAAGCTAACTGTAAATTCTTGTTTGATTTTTCAATATTTGATTATTGGCTAAAAGTAGGTGCATGGCCTTATTTACCCAATATCTCCAAAACAAAAAACAAAAAACAGCTATTGGCCATTTCGTTATTTCAACTGCCATACGCGATATTTGTGCTGATTCATAATTTTTGGAATATATGTACACATGTATGTATGTATATATGTAAGTCAATTATGCCAGACATACGCGAACAAATATCGGACTTTTTTTTTTTTGGTTCATTTTGTGAGTTTTAAACGGGCGCACGCCACACCTAAGAAAAAAACAAACAGTAAGGTGAAGAGAAGGCAAAAACTGTATCTAAAAATGTTCATTACCAGCTTTTGAGTCACTGTTGAACAATGTGACCAGGCACGACCGGATTATGGCCCGAACAAAACAATGCACATAGTATATAAAATGCAAAACTTGTTGCCAAACAACAACAGCAACAAAAATGCTGTCCAGCAATAACAAAGAAACTTCAGTTAACTTTTTAAAATAAGAGTCGTTTGTCTGCCATGTGCCCGAGCCAGGTGAGGCCCGCATTTTGTTTGTTTGTTGGTTGTTGTTGTTCGAGTCAATAAAGCTGTTTTCAGCGAGAGAAAAAAAAAAAAAAAACATTAGCACAAATCTTAAGTAACTGTGCCAGCCATGCCGCTAAGTATTAAGCACAAACGGCTTTAAGCTTAGCCCAGTCTTGACCGACAAAAAAATGATGCCGCCCAAAGTCATCACAGTCTTTCGACGATTGAGTCTAATTAAACTTGACAGGCGTCGTCCACACAGCATAAGTTCTAGAATGCACGCTAATCATGAGAGTGAAAGGAAAAGAAATGAAAAGAAAAGAAAAGAGAGAAAGGGTGGTTTCTAATTAAAGCAGCGCCATTTCATTTGACAGCTGCTTTGGCCAATTAAAGCGCAAAATAATTTTAGCAAGCAAGTGTTTTAAACTAAAGTGACTATGTGAATTTCTTTCTATAACAGTACAGTCGAACTTCCACGTAACGAACTTCCGTCAAAGTTTTTTACATAACTTTGCAATTTGGTCCAATCAAAAACACATTCTATATAACGATGGAAGTTTAACTTTATATGTAAATACAGGCTATATTTTCTATTTTAGAAAATAGGTATTTATCGATATTTGTGCGACTAATCGATTACAACTTGTTTGTCTATACATAAAAATTTAACTTAATTGATAATCGCCTCTGCTAATGATTTATGAAAGAGATTTATCTTTTCTATTCTATTATCTTCATTAGAGATAATAAAAACAGTTCGTTATACCCTTTTTATTATACCCCTTTTTAATGGGTATTACGACACTTTTGCCCAAGCCGCAGCTGTGAAACTTACTTCAAACTTTCAAGTTTTTATTTGTTTTTTTATTGGAAACACTCGGGTCAGTTTATTCGCATTATTGACCATTGAGAGACAGAGAGAGTTGTGAGAATCTAAACGATCTACATCTCCTCCTGGCTGCGACTTACACAGCGAGCAACTTTGCGCTTGAATTCTGGATAATTTTCGCGCCATTCCTTGGCTGCATCCACATTGGCCGCCGACTCATCATTGGGATCGGCGAGCATGGAGATGACAGACAGCAGAATGGTCTCCACAGTGTGAACGGGCAGCCAACGTTCCTCCGCCTTCTCATAGCCAAATTTATCATCGCCGGGTTCGTGCAGTATGGAAATGCAAACGCTGCCATTCTTTTCGATATTCGGATGCCAGATTTCAGTCACAAATTTCATATGGGGTGGACGCAATGGATACTCTTTGGGAAAGGTTAGATGGGCCTTGAAACAGCCGCCCTCGTAGAGTGTATCGGGTGGTCCTATGATAACCACTTCCCATTTAAAGATCTCCTCATCGTTGATCAGTCCGGCAGAGAACCCATCGACAGGATTGCGACTCAGTTCAGCCAGTTGACGCTTGAGCAAAAGCGAAGCTTGCAATTCAGACATATTGGAAGCCTTTTCGATGCTGCTTGGTCCAGTTGTTGTTAATTTATATGAATTTTGTTCAAAAATCGTTTCTTTGGTTTATTTTTTTTTTATTTTGAAATTTTGTGGCCTATTTTTTTTTTAATTTCTGAACGTTACGTCCAAGCAGCATCAAAAATTTAGGCTTATTAAACTGTGTATATATATTTCAATGCAGACAGTTTTCGCAAAGGAAACTTAGGCAAAGAAGCAATGCATACCGAAATGTCGATAAAACATTTTTGAAATATTTTTGATAGTAATAGTCATAGCTAGAAATATTGAAAGTTTTATTGATATACATAGCTTAAAAACAACACCAGAATTCGATATGCTTATAAATTCTTAGAGCATAAAAACATGAGTAAACTGACTAACTGCATTATTTTAAGGAGTTCAACTTGTGGGTACAAAATTGGTGTGTTTTAATACAAGACTCCTTTAGTTCTTCAGCGTTTTTGATGTAACCATAATCTTTTACCTGTTCAGCATTGCTTTGCGTAGCATTAAGTGCTTAACTTGCAGCTGCTTTGCTGGAATGCATTGACGCCTTTAAAGTCTTTGTGGAAATCTGCTTAACCACTTTGGAAATTAGTCATAAATTAGTTGTATGGCATTTTGCTGGTCTATAGACCAAAAACTAAAAACCAAAAACCACATGATTGCAATTCCTTTAGCAACGCTAGCATCTCTGTTTGTGTGTGTGTGTGTGTGCCGATATGAATTATGAATGCTGCCACATTGTTGCAACTACGTGTTGTTGCCTTTTGGGCTTTAGTAATTGTGCGCAATTGTTGGCACAGACTTTCTGGCATACTCACATACGCCACATTTGTATCTCATTCTCATGCTTTTCACACAATTTGCGGTTTTTCTCTCTCTCTCTCACTCCCTATACATATATATATATTTTTGCATTTTGCCAATTGCATTTTGAATTTTCTGCTTTGGCATTAGGAAAATGCTATCCCCTCTCTTACTTCTTTGCCATTTGGATATCGCTAACAGAAAATTATGTTGCTTGCAAATGTGTGAATTGTTAAATGTGTTGTTAGCCAGTTTTGCCAGTTGGGCCCCCATATTCAAGCCGTTTGAGCTCCATTGCCGGTTTTTCAAGTTTTTCATGTTGCAAAATTTTCACCAAAAAATTCCATGCGACTTGAATGCATGTGTGTTTTTAAAAGTGTGTGTGTGTGCGTTGTTGTGTATGCACTTTTAATAATATTTACCTGCCAACATTAACAACAACAGCAGCAGCAGCAGCAGCAGCAACACCCAGCTAGAACTACTCACTCTAAATCTAAGAACTAACAGGCGCACATGTATCTTTAAGATACTTTTGCAAAAAGCCACCCGTTAAACATGTTTGGCCACAACAACAACTCTAAGACTGACAGCTGCTGTTGCATTTGTTGTTGTTGTTGCTGCTGCTGTCGCCTGATCTGACGACCCGTGGCATGCCCATTTAAGTGCCACATGTTCGGCACAAGCCATCAGCAACAAATTATAAACAATGTGCAGCAAGTAATCGCCTCAAGCTGCACAAATGGAGAGAGAGACAGAGACAATTCGAATTTTCATTTCGTTAAAGTGTCGCACGCCGAAAAAACATTAATAAATAATGATAAAAACAGCATTAAGTTAAATTGATTTTCACATATCAACCAGCATAACATACACTCAAACAAAAGATTACACAGATTTGTTGTGTTCGAATTCAAATGTTAAAAAACCGAAGGAGTTGAGTTATTCTTTCCTTAGTATTAATTCCATTTGTGTTTTATTTTAGGAAAAAATGTTCTCTTAGTGTACGAACTGCATTGGCAGTTGTGCCCAGGGGTCGTCACTTATTCGAACTAGTTGTTGTTGTTGATTTTCTCCGATTTAAGAGGGCGTGCACTCTCATGCGACAATTGCATTTCCGGCGTATCATACGATTTCAACTCTACAATCGTTCCCACTAAAGGCCCACGCTCTTGAACTCTATTTACTGTGTGTTCTGGACTGTTTGGCTTTGAATTCTTTTTCGTTTGTTTGTTTTTTTGGTGAGCAGGTGCATCATCCAGCTAACGCTGTAGGGTGCCCAACGTTGCTGCGTGCCACAAATTGCTTGCTCATGTTGCTAGCCCATCCAGTTGCCAGCTGCCATTGTCGATCAATTCAAATTGAATGTGCTCTCTCTTTTATTTCCACCCTCTTGGCCTTTTTTTTCTCCTTCTTTTTGAGCATATTGGTGGTTGGATAGGGAACTGTCTGGCTGGTTGTTAGCCAACCTTTCTACCTGTTCTAAGCCAAACTTATGTAATTTAACTTCTGTTCGTTAAATAATATTGCCATAGCAACAGCTGTATTGCGGCTTTGCGTTTCTCACCAAAAAAAAAAAACAAAAATTGTATTTTCTTGCCGAATTTACAATTTTCTTCTTACATTTCAAATTGTAATTACCTCTTCAACAACTTGCAAGTCAAGTTTCAAATTTAAAGAACAAAGTTCTATTAATAACATTTGGCTTTATTTTACCTCTCTATTTTTTCTAATTATGCTTCTCATCAAGCTGTCTTAAGTGAGTGACTTACAAGTTTTTCTTTAAAGTTTTTTGTATCTTTGATTAAGCGTACCCTTTGCCTGAATGACAATCATGAAAGTCTTCAGCTTTAAATTGCTTGTAATGTTTGTTGTTCAATCTAGTTAGCTGTAGACTGGAAGCTACCAGATAGTGATTGTAAAATGTAACTAACAATAATAGCTTCTCATACCCTCTTGACCTTCCTCTCTTTGCACTTAGCAAGTGACCAACACACTTTGCACGTTTATTCGAAGTTTGAGTTAGGAACTTATGTTCTCATGGGGAACGTTTTCTTTCATTATTTATTGTATTTGCTGCTGGCCAACTTCTGCAACGGAACAACGCTTGAAAGTCAAAAATGTGAAAAGAAATGTGAAACTAAAATAAATGCTGCTGCAAGTTGCACAAAAAATAAAGCGATAAAAAAGTGCAACACAAAACCTTCTTCCACGTTCAGCACATTTTATATATTTTATTTTTTATTTTTTACTTAATGTGTTTTATGCGTTTTGCCATTTTTATAATTGAGTTGGCAGGCGCGGCAGGGATAGAGACGATAGGGAGGGTGCCGCGAACAGGCATCAAGTGCTTAAGTTAAAGCTGGTTCTGGTTCTGGAGTTTCCAGTCTAGTTTGTGGAGTAGGAGTTGTAGCTTTCTGTTCCAGTTGGAGTGCAATGTTAATGTGCGCTCATGTGCACTGAATGCGAAAATGCGAAAAAAATTGTATTCTGCGCTGAAATGCGATATTATATTTTGATATAAACTGCACTATAAAAAAAAAAAACACTCTGGCAGCTGGGTATGTTATACTTGCTGGGAAATAAACGCATTTCGATTGTAGAAAGTTTTCAGCTATGAAATAAGATATATTTGCTGCCTTCTCTCTACTTTGTATATTATTGACTAAAAACAATGTTATACAATTTTCAAGGTAGACTGATCTTTGTGATTGATATTATTGCAAAATATGTGGAAGTAAATTTTATATACATATGATTATGCAATACTTTCACATACAACTTGACTATACTATTCACCCGCCCAACTTGAACTTGAAGGTTGAGTAAGCTAAGTTAGCTTAATGTTTGCAAATTGCGTTAGTTATGATTGGGATTGTTTATAATGGTTTACCATGTGATAAACTTCGTTAGCTTTAAAGTACAAAAATACTTTTTAATTCAAAGAAAGAACAAGGATATGTTTTTCAGATCAGTTAGTGCTTAGCACAAAAAACATTGCTGGGTATTTTTAAGTTAGTTCACTTTAACTTTTACGAAATTATAATTACTATTTTCATTAAATTCAACAACAACAGTTGCCAGCAGTGAACTACCTTTTTTGGCCAGCAGCAATGTTTGTGCTGCATTAAAATTCAGTTGCAATGAAAAATGAGCTCTGAAAGAGATTTCTAGAACCGAAGAGCAGACAAAGCATGCAACTTCTTCTTCATCTGTGTGGTCCATAATGAACGTTTCCGTCAACTATGCTCCAGTTTCAGTTTTTTTTTCTTTCCTTAACTGTGCGGCGTTTAAAAACTCATTTGGTTTTTTCACGCTTGCGCTTGGCTTTAAAGTTATTTTCTTTTGTTTGATGTTTGGGTCAAGTAATAACTCAATTTGTCCTTTGACGTTTTCTGTTTTTTATTGTGTTACATAATTGAGGCAACAAAATTCTTGAGTATTTTGTAATAGTTGGTGGTAAGCCACCTTGGAGTCTAGCCAAATGTGACGCCGCGCCGTTAGAATTCATGCTTAAAGTTCATTTACTTTTCGAAGAAGAAAACTTTTGTACATAGACAAAAACCCCGGAAAGAAAAACAGACTGAAAAATGAGCAAAAGCGCACAGAATTCCATTTGTTGTAGGCTTTTTATTTTTATTTTTATTTCTTTTCATTGGATTTCTTTGTTTGCGTCTGTTTTTTGTTTTTTGTTTTCATATTTTGCCAGACCATTTCATTTTAAAAATGCTTCGTCTGTCTATTTTTTGTTGTTGTTTTGTTTTTGTTTATGTTGTCGTCGTGTGCTTTTCTTACGGGCGAGCTATGAAAATCCAAGCTTGGCCTAAAAAGTGTTTATTAAATTTAATGACAGCACGTTTGCTTGCGAAAAGCGTTTCTTTCGGCTCTGCGACTTTTTTCTCCTTTATGAACTTTTTGTTGAACCTCAACTTATAGTTTATTTTGTAATGACTCTTTTTTTTTGAGCGTTTATTGTAGGCTGAGGCTCATTGGGAGCGTTGGGGGCATAATGGCACAGTCTTTACATTTAATTACGTGGCGTGGCTTTAATTTGTTGTTGTTGTTCAGGCCCTCTAAATGAACGCATAATTCACAAAACTGTTTTACAGCTTCAATAAACATTGTTACCAAGCTTTTCGTGGTATCGTGTGCGCCCCAATCATAAGGTCTTATTTGTGATGATTGTTTGCTTACCGTGTACGCATTACAGTCGCTTTTTGATATAAAACCTTTTTGTTTTACGGTTAAATTTGTTTTTATCTACTTCAAATTAATCTCTCTATAAAAGTTAACAGTTTTCTGCGTGCTTTATTGGTTGAAACTGATTTCCGGAGTAGTTTATCAATATTTGATTTCGCGGTTAGCTTAGCAAGATAAGCGTAAAATCCTAAACCTGAAAGGTTCACGAACCGCACCATAGAGTGGGACATTGGTTAAGCATGTAAGCCGAACCAAATCAACCCACCGATTATTATCTAGCCATTTAGTTTGCATAAATTATTTTCCCGGCACCAGCTACAACTTTCAGATTCGTTTATGCCCATGACAAATTGTCGCTACTTATTAAATATTTTTGCTTTTCATATTTTAAAACAACAATCGCATAAAGCCATAGTAGTATGGCTATGGCTAGTTAACATAAAGGCAGTGAAAGTAATTTAAAAATTTAAATTAATGCTCTTAGCAATAACAGCAGCAGCAGCAGCAGCAGCAATAACAGCATAGGCAGGGAAAGAAAGGGCCTTTCAAGCATTTAGACCCCGTAGGTTATGTGCCGGCAATTTGCAATTTCCCTGCATAAAAGCAAAGCAACCGAAAAAAAGACGAATAGATGGAGAAGCAGCACATCAGAGACTCCGGCTGACTTGGTTATTATTCAACTGGTTTCTTAGTATGCCAAAGTTGCATTACACTCGACTCCCTGGCGCTGATGTTCGGGTTGAGGTTTGTGAATTTTTATTGCCTCCGCGCTCGTTGAACTTCAAATTGAGCGAGCTGCACAAAAAAAAGTGAAATTCACTTTCAGTGTACAAAGTTAATGAGCTAAACTAGAGGGAGCAGCAACAAATACGTTAAACAGGAAGCAACGTTTGGTAACATTAGCACAGTCCATAGCAAAAACGAAGAAAAAGAAAAAAACTATGCTAATTTCTTCTTCTGGTTTCCCAGCAGCGTCAACTTTATATGTTATGAATTAATTTCACGGAAATACTTTTTCTTTACGCTGCGAACCTGGACACTGTCAAGATTTGTTTGCGTGTCCATTAATAAGTGTGTTGTCTTTTATTCACACAATTATAGAGAGTCGTGGATTTGCATTTGATGCTACACAGCACGAAAACAATGATTAAGAAATCAAATGTCGAGTTTGACTTTGATGAAAACAAGTTAAAAAATATGTTTCCATTCTAAATAATTTCGTTGTGCAGGTTTTTATTTACTTCAAAGCCAGTCGAGCATTTCAAAACGTTCACCTGTTAACGATGTCTTGAACCCTTGAACAAATGCAACTAGAGACAATGCTCTACTCCCGTTCCCTGCGTCTTTGCCTAATTAACTTTCCTTTGACAAATGTTCATTCGGCAAACAAAGCACACGCGGTCTCAGTTTCGTTTTTCCATTTAACATTTCAATATATGTACATATATAAAACACAGATCGCAGTAGGCCCAAAAACGACAAAAACCTTTCGTCATAAATTATTCAAAATTTGGAAACGTTTTCATTCATTTGGGTATTGGTGTGTGCGTTGTTATCCATGTGACGCAGCAAATAGTTAAGAGAAGAAACTGTGGCCTCAACGCTTTGGTAAGCCCTGTGGGAATCTTGCCTCTCGTCTCGAAGAAGTCATACAAATAACGGTTGACCGGAAATCAACACTACTGATACACTCTAGTATGTAACTCTTAGCCAGGCGACCATTCGAGTGGTAAATATTGACTTGGTTTTTGTTATTTGTACTTTTTATTTTGCTTACACCGATGTAGATTTAGGATTAAAGCGGGTTGTTGCTCAAAAGCTGATTATGTTGCCCCCAAATGACTCTGCAGAATTGGGTTAATATGGGATTAAGTACAAATGTGTGCACAGTTAATTTTATTGATTAAAGTAAAATAGAACATTTCCACTCTCTTCGATGTTTAAATTTCAAGTTAAAGTAAGGCTTAAGGCCACTCCACTCCACTCACAGCGCAAGGAACCCAATTTACAGCTTCCTTTTAGCATTGTGCCTCGTATTGATTTTTATCATTTTAACCTGCATTTCCTGGCCTCAGGGGCGGCGTTTCGTTCCATTTCGCTACTCTCTTAGTTCACTGCGAAACGAGAGTAAAAATGTGCCAATTTTGTACATGTTGTAAATGCAATTTATATATGTTATATACGTATGCATCTAAAGAACAAGCAAACAAGGCAAGGGACACGGCCACTTCATCACGCAGCGTTGGCCAAGCGTGTTCCAAACTATGTCTATATACTGCCATGCGTGTCTTATTCTACTTCTCCATCTCCATCTTAATCGCTATCTCCATCTACTCCTTTTATTATTTTTTTTAAATGTTGTTTGTTATTATGGTGATTGTTCTTGTTGTGCGAATGCAACTAAGCGGCAACAGTCGGCGTCTGCAGTAGCATGCAACACCAACAACAAGAACCAATCCAGTTGCGACTGCATTTTGCATTCTATTGTTCTCAAAGCAGCTCGTGCTTGTGCCAGATTCATGTACCGAGTGCCAGACGGCGTGATGCGACAAATGCACTTAGCGAAAAATGTAGAGCTGTGTAAATGGCATAGCATTTCATATCATTTTGTTACATAGTGTTTTTTCCAAGTGTACGTTGGGGTGTGGAAAATGGGTGCTTGGGCAGCTCGGCTGTACTGCTGCGGAGGTTTCGATTTCAATTTAAGGCGGATGTTCGGTTTAATTGCAAGCGTGGTCATCTATAATTCATGGAAGCATTGAAAACGTTGGCATCTCAGGTTGCCACCCCAGGCAAAGTATCGTTGAACTTGGAGGTCAAGCGAGATGAGATGAATATCAATGGTTCGGCCCAATGGAAAATTGAAAGGTAATCTCGCCTTGTTAACGGTTCACTGGCCGCCAGCCAATTGCCAATTGCACTTGACACCGCAACTGCAACTGCAACAGCAAAACTGGTTCGATTACTTATTACTTTCACTGTTGCAAAGCTCTGCCAAGCTGCGATGCTGCAAGTAGCTCAAAGCTGTGAATAAAAAATGGCCAATGCGGTCCGACACGTCGTATGCTTGATGGGAAAGCGTGAAGCCAAAGTTTAATTGAATCTGTCCGGCAGACTAGTCGAATAGCTCGCATACAATACAATACAACTACAATCAACAAATACACTTTAAGATTCATAACAAATCGTAGTTATAGTAGTTGCTTTTAATTGGCAACATTCAATTGAATTGTGCAGCGCAACTTTCAAACTTGGCCATTTCTTTGGGCCATTTGAAAGTTATTGGCCATATAAGTTGAAGAAGTTAAATTTGCGGGCACTTCAACAGCAAGAATACTCTATAGAAATATAGTTTTGAGTGTGTTCAAAAAGTAATTGTGTATAGTTTAAACTTTGTTTAAGAAAAAAGCTTTGTTGAACTTTGTTAAAGAGTCTCGAAATATATTCATGTTTTCCTAATGATATTCTACACTTTGCAGAGTATTTCAAGTTTCCCACAGCAAGCTTCGGGGCCAAAAATCTTATAACTTCGACTTCGTGCATTCCACGACAAAAATTAGTAAGAAACGCGCGCGCGCGCCTGAAAAAAAACTACGCACAAAAACTGGGCGGGTGTCGTGTCCCTCACTTTGACATTTTGGGGCGTGGCATGCCCCAGCTTAGCAATTTGTTGCAGCTGGTCGTGTTGTCATAATTTGGGTCAACAAAATATGTACATAAAATAAATAACATAAAACCCTTGAGCACACATTGGTATGCCATAACGGGGTGTGTGTGCGGGTGTGTAGCACATGTGTGCGTTGCGACTATCCATTTGCACAGATTTTCATTTCACATTTCAAATTGGGCGATTTCAATATGTAAACGAATAAAGTTTCGTCTTCATACGTTTGGCGCATTCCAAACGGGATTTGAGCTTATGAATATTAACTGTCATGAGTTTGTTACAAAAAGTTTCCACTGTCCCTGCTTCTACTTGGTTTTGCGTTTGTTAATACAAAATATAGTAAAGAATCCAATTTTTCAATTAGATTACAATCTGACACATATTTAAGGGCTTAATATAGTTAAGAGGTTTAGTTTTTGCATCTTGAAAGGCTTTTATGAATGGAAAGTTAGTTTTTAACGTCTACTTTACTTCAACTACGAATAAGAACAAATATTTTCTTTTTACTATTTAACCTTAACAAATAATACGCTTTCTAGATACATGTGTACTTTTACGCATCATAGTTCTTTGAAGGGGGAGCTGCCATGACAAATCATAGCTGCAATTGTTGCAGAGAACCAAAAAGTTTGATCGATTCGCTGCAGTTCTCAAAGCTCTTTTAACCTCCCCCCCCAGCTATTTCAGCTTTCAACAAATTGTAACAGTTGCGGTTGGTTGGCCCATACTGCTCCACTACATAACCCCCCTGAGTGTGTGTGTGTTTTGTTGCTTCAGTGGGCAAACATAAAGGGCTGGAGGGGCTGACGTGTATCGCTTGGTTAAATGTCGGAAATGTTTTTTTTTTTTTTTTGGTCTATGTTCTGTTTGTGGGGGGCTTTGGGGGAAATGTCGCTCGACGCTTTACATTATTAAGTTGTTTATTATTTTCGTTGAGGCATTGAACTAAGCTGCAACATCATTAAAATCTATCAATGGCTCCCTGCCTCCAAATGCCCTACATTATTTTTTGTTTAATTTTTGTAAAATTTGATGTCGCTTATCAGCTTTGGCACAGTTTCTATCTCAGTTGATAAGTAAGCGTGTTCATGTTGCAAGCTTTAAGAAATGCTGACAGCAATGTGCCTCAGATTGCTAAACAGGCAGTCTAACAGCTGTTGTTGTGGTTGTTGCAGTTGTTATATTTGCGCCGGGCAATTTACTGCCAAATTGCCGCCAATTCTCGCAGGCGCCTCAGTTGCAAAACTGAAACTGAAGTGGGTGTCCGTGTTGCAGATAGTATAAGAGTCTGTTTTTTAGTAACGTCGGCATCGCATGTCAAATGACTGCCACATAGACAAGTGGCAGCAACTTGAGATGCCCCTCTCAATCCCTCTTAGGTGTAATTTTTCTTCTCTCTTCAACGGACGCCGCTTTTACTTTTCAAGTAGCTATTTTCTCAGCTATTTAGCAATGCAATTTTATTTTGTTGATGCCCTTGTAGCTTTACGTTGGGTCAAAAGGTTGTCTTACAATCAAAATATTTCAACATTACCATGTGATTATTAAACGAATTCAAAGCTAGAGTAAGCTGTAGTAATGTATGTCGGAAATTACGGCTCCCCTTGGTTGTGTTCTAAGCTTCTCTTTAAGCTTAGCCTTCAAAATTATTACAGAGCATTTTCACTACAAAACTTTACCGAGTTTTCTTAGCACCGATGATTTGTTGCTGGCTTCAATTATTTGAGTGTAATGTGATTTTCACTGACTTTCTTGGGTGACTGGGAAAATGGTGTCTGTCTGGCTTGCAAATAAGAAAAAATGCTTATTACTAGCACAAACATTGTAATTTTTTGTTTTTGCTGTTGTCGACATAAACGTAATTCAAAGCCCAGACAAAATGCGCTGATCAAGCATTAAATTGCTTAATGAAGCGTGGCGTGGTGAAAAATAGTGGAAAAAACCGTTGCAGGTACCTAAACACCCCTACCAACTCTTGTACCAAGCAAAAGCAAGCAAAGTTGCGACACTTGAGCACGAACTGTGTGCGACGATCATTAAAATCGATCAGCGGATCGAACCAAGCTGCTGCGACGGCTGCAGGTGCTCAAGTCCATAGATTGCGCAAGAATAACAGTCTGAAAAACAAAACACAAAACAAAAAAAAAAAAAAAAAACGAAACACGTATAGGCAACTTAATTGAAAAACAAAAATGAATGGAAAAAAATCATTGTGCTAGATTGTGGCTGTAACGTCAACTTTATCGAATGCGCCACGCTGTCAGCATATAGAAAAAAAAACATATTTATAAATTGTCATTGAAATGGAAAGCCAACAAACTAAATAGCGCACAGCATGCGACACATTCACAAAAATTCTAAACACAAGTGCAAAACATACAAAAAAAAAAAAAACTAATTGCAAATGCAAAAAAAAGTTCAACTAGACTGCTGTACATTTGGCTGCCAAGTTTGCCGGCATTTTGCGAGTGTTACGCGACTTTGAGCGCTCTAATTGTGCGCTTGTTTGGTTTATATACATGCATCAACTAGTTTGTATGCACAACAACAACAACAACAGCACAGATAACAACAACAGGGCGACATGCAACAGCGCACAGGCGTTGAACACTTAGCAGTGCTGAAAAGCAAAGCAAAAAAATAAATAAAATATTATTTGTGTTCAGCCGATACTTAAATACTCTTACACGCTTAACAAATTAAGCTTAATCTAGATTTATTAATTGCAAATTTCATTAAGTAAAAATTTTCACTTAATTAGCTTATTTTTGCATGGTTAGCAAAAGCTTTTAATATGAAAAGTTCTCTCTAATAAGGAACATATTTTGTAAAGCCCGTTAGCCTTAGATAACTTAACAAATCAACATTTTCAAGTCAATTTGCATTAAATTTCTGCATATAAATTACTAGCATTGTTTTCAAGTATTTGCCATTAAAATAGATAAATAGCTACAAACAAGTAGACAATGATAAATTGTTATTATGCTAGTTATTGCTGCTGCTTTAATATATTAATCTGAGTCTGTATATATATAGTTATTTAAATTTTTGTGGTTTGTTATAGCATACATTATTAAACCACCCAACTAGTAATTAAGACATTTCCTCTTATTAATGACAAACTAAACACTGCAACATATAAACTATGTTGAACAAGTGTATTACACAAAAAGCACTTGTAGCACAGACAAAACGAAAAAACAACAAAAACAACGACATACAAAACGAAATCATGTGGCTGCAACAATATGTACACATGTAATTTTTGCCATTAAGTGGAATGGAAATGCGTAGGAAATTATGATATAATCATAAATAGTGGCGAATGGGCGTGATATGGTATGAGTATATAGTATGCATGGCTAGGCAATTGGCGCTAATTTTCAAGATCAAGTTCAAGTTTAGCTGCATGCAATGATTTATGCCACATTATGGAGGTGAGCTTATGCAGTTGCAGGCAACACCAATTGCTGCAATTGATGGGAAACTCTGAATTGGCATTTTCACAAAAGTGCCTTCAGGTTGAGGTTAAATGCCAGCCAGAGACACACAAAACACAAGACAAAAAAAAAAAATAGAAATAGAAATAGAAGAGTAGAAAAACCTTGATGCGGTTGGCAATTTGCCAATGAGGAGCAAAAAAATGTGTCTAGCGGCTGAATATCACCTTTTGACCCACTTTTACAGGCAGCAAACTCCTCGGTCTTCGTGTGATTGTGCATAATGTGAAAATGATGTTGCCTCTGATTGATGCCCATCGTTGAAGAAGATGCAGTACAAGACAAAGAAGAAGAAGATACAATTCCCAAACCGCATCTAGGGACAAATCAATCGCTGTGATTTGTATATTTCAATTTAAGTGCACTTGAAGAAAATCACATTGATCGTCAACTTTGAAGTTTAAAGATGTTGCCTTTTTCTAATGTTGAAAAGATTAACAAAGAATGAGTAAAGCTTTGATTAAATATAACAGCTTTATTGTAACAACCTTATTCGCATTTTGACAAAATAAGTTGTGCCTAAATGAAGCAAGCACAACATTTCCTCTGATTTCTCTGTGTATTCTGTGTGAATGTTTTGTTAAGTGTGGTTTAGCTTGTGGTGGTGAAAATCAACAGCGAACGGAAGTCAAGCGCAATTTGTGAACGCAAATCGAACAATTTACGGTTTACTGCCAACGGCCCTAATGTCAGTAGTAGTAGTTTTTTTTTTTAATCACAGCCACAAAATGTCAAATGCAAAAACAGTTTGCGGTTTTGCTAGCGTTTTTCTATGCCAGAACGTGACTAATGCATTAAGCCAGAGCTTTAAATGAGTTGAGCTCTCAGTTGCTGCAGCTGCAGCTTTAAATGTGTGTCAGTTGTTGTAGGCTGAAGGCAAAAGGGTTGTTTGTTGGAGTCTAAGGCACTGAGGCATATTTTACGCATAGTTAAACCCAAGTGCAAAGCTTCGCATAAACACACAAAAACAAACATATATACACACCTACACTTTATGCACTTAATTATGCATTAGGCTTGCTGCATTGACAGCAAGGAGTTGAATGAACCTTAGCGTACAGAGGTTAAAGGATGTGCATAAGGCGTGTTTAATTTGGGGCGTGTCAACACTTTGGCCTTAACGGACAGGCCGGCCATCTTCATTAGAGCCCTCAAACAGACAATCAATTGCCACCTTAAAACGACCGCCACGTGGCTGGCCAGCAGACTGTGCAAAATGTTCAACTCTGTCCACCCGGTGTCCACCTTGTCCATCTGTCCAGGAGTTAGCAACATCAGCGATGTAATTGGCAAAATGTACGTTTTGGCGTTAAAGCCGAATGTGGCGCGCCAATGGAGCGTGTCAACGAATACGATGGGATAAATAAGCATTTTTAATGCCAAGAATTCAAGAGGCGAAAAGCGCAAAGTAGAAGCAAATAAAAAGTTACAACTGACTTTTCATTTAACATATCGTACTGAGATGCACATTTTAAGTTTTCGTTTTTAGACACAAAACAAAAACACATTCAATATAAATCCACAATTCGATTAAAAATGTATTCAGAGCACAAGGCAAAGCTTTATTCGTTTACATTTTCAAGCAAAGTTAGAAATAAGAAAATATTAAGACTGCCTTCAATATGTACAAAACTCTTCATCTCGTTCATCTTAAAATATTTATCAAAACTTTGCTATTTCAACAACTTTTTGGCCGCAAAAATAATCCAACTACGATACAGTGCAACCTGGAATGAGGCAACGTGTGCTGCTTCAGCTGAGTGCACCACCAGCGTCAATGAATGGGGAAAGGCAGCAATTGATGTGCCTAACCCACGCACTGTGGCCACTCTGTGTGGAATTCAATTGAATTTATAGCCACTGCTTGAAGCGCTTGTTGTTGTTTCCTAGAATGTGAGAGTGTGTGCGTGCGTGTGCAATCTGTTTGCCAAATTTATATTGCCTACATTTGTGGGCAGGCGAACTGTGCTCGCTTGCAATTGATTTTGTTTTGCTTTTGAAGTTGCTGGCTGCAACAACATTGTCTCTGTCCGTTGAAGCCCTCGAGACAGCACGCTTCGTTACACACACACACACACACACACACATAGACTGAGCTGGAAGCTTGAAGCGTATCCTGTGCACCGCACGAGCGCCTTGTTTATTGAATTTGGTTGGCCTTATGCAACTCTCTGAATGCTGACTCTGTCTCTGCCCCATTTGCAAACAGCAATGACTGCAATTGAGGATGTAATTTTTGCATGTCTCCGGCATTAAATTTGCGCCTCGTTACTGCATCTATATGAGTGTTAGTGTGTGTGCTTTTGGGCAATTAGGGCTATGACATTCCGCTCTAAATCTCCTGCACACTTTGCTAATTGTTTTCAATTGCGCACACACACTACATTCAGACACAGCCACAGTCTCCGAGAGCAAAAGCAATATGGTATAAAAAAGTAATTGCTGTTTGATGAAGCTTTTAAGCCCCCTCAAGGCTAATTAGCTGCTAGAGCTTATGGCAAATCATATTTTTCAATTGCAAAATTGTTTTCCATAATTGTACTGCTCCGTTGACCAAATAACTTGATTGTTATTGTGAGATTATGGTTGTTGCAAATTCCTTGTGCAGCTATTGTATATTTTGCAGTCTTCTCAATAGCAATAATTTTATGTGGCTTATATATAACTGGTATTCTTTTTTGCAAATAAAATAACCTGAAGGGTCAATAATCAGTGAACTTTACAATACTCTTTTTTAACCTGCCCCACTCTTTTATGTTCATGAGAAATATGATAGAAGAAAACGTTGGTTTCACATTCGCACCTAATTCGAACTGATGTCAAATTCCGATACTGCTATTTGTAACTCTGCTCAAATAAATTCCACTTTGGCCTGTGCGTTCATTTGACCTGAAAAACTGGTAACTTTATCATACCCAATTTGCAAACAGAGAGAGAGAGAGACTAGTTAACCAGAGCTATATCTGTTCCAAATGCAAACCTTCCAAACACACAGACCAATGCAACAACTAGGTGCGATTACATTTGCTTCAGTTTCCTGTGTGTTGTGTGTGAGTGTGTGTGTTGCATGTGGAATCAAATGCAAAACCTATTCCGCACCCAATACAAAAATCCCTAAATTCAAACCAAAACGTTTTCGACTTTGACTTCGACTTCATGTGCGGCACTATTGAAGCGCGTGTTTTGTCGTTCCTGCCTTTTGGTTGCACGTGACTTGTGTGACCAAAATTGCTTTATTCAACGCTCTCCTATAACTTGCCACTCCTCCTCCTCATTGTTTTGCATTTTGCGTGCAACGATTTTTGTATTGTGCATGTAACTGAAAGCCAACTTTGCTGCTTTTTAGACAAAGTCGTGTGTTTTTGTCGTTGTTGGTTTGTTGTTATAGGCTTTTAATTGACATACGCGTCTTTTACACGACTTCTCAGTTGAGTTCTTTCGTTGTTTTACTACCCTAACTGCATACTAATGACTCTCTCTCTCTCACTCTCTCCCCAGCTAATCCAATGATGACTGAGCAGCAGCAGCGAAGCAGAGCTTGAAAATTTATTGGCCACACATTGATTACCATATATTGGCCCCAAAAGGTGAGTTGTTGACTTGCTCTTATTGCCCAGCTAAGTTTAGATAATTGCTCTCGCATGCGTCGCTCCAAAATGATAATTAGAGGCAACAGCAACTGCTGCGTGATGTTAGATTATGGATATTAACACAGATTTTATGGCCTTGCACGCTTCGTACGCTTTGCTCAAAAGTCCCCAAAGCTTCAATACAAAATTGTGGATACACACTGAAACTAAAATAGGTATACGTCTGTGTAAAGAAATGTGTTTTTTATGACTAGATTTTTGATGTGATAAACGCTAATAAAAAGAGATAAGAGAAACTTTTTTTTAAGTAAAATCTAAACATTCAACTTGAGATTTTCACAACTTTCTTATGTCAGCCATAAGTTTTTTTTTCTCTCTGTTCATAAGTCGTTAGAGTCGTTATCATTAGCTAAACATTGGTCTGAGTACATCAATTGGATTGCAGCGCTGAGCTTTTCCCCAAGGTAACAACAACAGCAACTTCAACAGAACCAACAACACAAACATTAACAGCTTTGTTTATGTATATGTATATGTGTTTACGTATATACTCAGCAGTTTTTATGCTGCCGGTGTTTTTGCTAGCTGCTTGGGTCAAATTAGAAATAAAAGCTCTTTTCTAAATGCATAAACACAAGACTAACACACACATTCAACTGAATTAAAAGCTCAATTTGAGTGCAATATTGTGAGATACTTTTATTCTGCACACGCGTCGTATGCATAATATTTTGATAAGCACAATTGTTTTAGCAACCCGCGCAGCTTTTCAAAGCTTTAACTCACTCTCCCTGAGCTTTTGCTCAGTTTTTATGCTCCTGCTTTTGGGCGAGTGTCCTTTTTGCCGAGCACCGACTGCCGACTACGAATTTTCCTGCAGTCTCCTCACGATTTTCGCCAGCAGCGGCTGCCCAGAAACGGAAGAGCGGACGGTTGGCAACGCGCGTGTTTTTGGTTGGCAATGTTTAAAAAAAAAACATAGAAAATATATCTAAAGAAAATAGAAAATAACACGCAGGCAGGCGGGCAGTCAGCGCTGTTGCGGGCAGGCATTGGGCGTTCTGTGGGTGTCCTATATTAATTTTTCTCTTTCCGCGTATAATAAAAGTAAAATGAAATTGAATTAGAAATATTTCTGTGCTTCTTCTGTGTGTGTCTGTGCAATGTTATGTAAAGCAAACAGTAGCAGAAGTATTCGCATTTATATCGAGTCAAACCAACACAAAAAAAAATATGTAAAATCCGAAAGCACACAAAAATCCCGCTCCCCCCAACGCTGCGTCCTGTGAGAGTGAAAATATATTCATGTGTGCGAGGAATTTTGCCTCGTTGTTATCGTTCGTTGTTGTTGTTGTTTCTGTTGCTTTTTTTTTGCTGATTGCGCACACGTATATTATGTAAATTATTATGTGCGCCAACCAACGAGCCAGCGAGCCCAAAACTTCGTCGCATTTGCCGAGTCGCAACGCTGTATGTGCCGTGTGTCCAAGTTCTACGTTTAGGTTCACCTTTGGCAACATTCATGTTCTTATTTCGTCATCGTCCAGTGGGCACAATATCAAAAGTTTAGCGCCTACAAAGCGAGTGAAAGCGCCTAGAGCTCACATCTATCTAGAAGACTTTTAATACTCCCCTTATAACCATCTTATACACTCTGCAAAAGTAAAAAAAATGTTGATGCAGGTCGAAAATATAAGACAAGGGAATGAAATTCTTTAAAAAAGTATTTTCTAACAACACAATTTTTAACTCAAATACTTTTTGAAATAAACGTAATGTGACTTCCAAATAATATTAATATATTAACTTTATCTCAAAATATAATTTTTTTAAAGTACATTTGAAATTTGACATAGTTTGTTCCTTCAGGCTTACACAATTTTTTGTCACTTCAAAAATTCTTCTCACAGTTATAATGTTTTTTCCTAAGTGTTATTTCTAACATTTCATGTGTTGGCCTTCTTTTTGTGTGTGTTGCTTTTGGGCCCACATGTCTCTTGGCATTTATTTTTAGCTACGTTTCGCGTTAAAAATGCGTCTCGTCCTTATCGTCCTACACCTGTGTCTGAGTCTGTGCGTCTTTTGAGTGCTTGATAAAGTACAAAGTGCCGCACACACAACACAAGGACACACTGCCTTCCCACTAAATTGTAAACAACTTTTGCCTGTCATTCGCCTTTTCTCTCTCTCTTTCTCATTTTTCTTTTGTCTGGCTCACTATTGTGTTGTATTGTGTTGTGCGCCGCCATCTTTGGCCGCTTTTAAAGCAATTTATTATGCCTAGCAGCGCATTATTAAAACACCCACCACACACACACACATGCAATATCTAATGAATAATGTTATTCAAAACAGTATCTACAACATTTGCATATCCAGACAAGTCGAAAACAGCAGACGAGACAGGATCTTTTTATTTTGCTTTTTATTTACTTATTTCATTGAGCGTATTAGCAACATTTCTGGCCATTGACCGATTATTCTCTTACAAATCAATTTAAATTAATGCGTACAGTTTCTGCCTAAACAAATTGGATGTATAAGTTATTCAATTGGCTAAACTTAACCCTTTATGCACTTTACAAAGCTTAAATGCCTATTAGCATTAATTCACAATAACGCTTTTTAATTTCAATTTGCATACATAAATTGAGAGCTTTGTGGCATATAACTTCAACTTTTGTCTGGCCAAGTTTAAATCATTTAATTGCATAAGTTGCATTTAATAATCTAAATGGATAAAAGTATTTTGATATGCTTGCAATGGATAATAATGGCATGCATTGCCAGACAAGTTATCACGCTTATGATTCAAGCTGTCTTTCTTTACATTTCAACATTCAATGGCAAAAAGAAAATATTACTGCTTTCTAACTTTTCAAACTTCATATAGTTCATTTGACCTTATTCGTTATGTCAATAAAGTTTTTGTCTTGGTTTACAATAATTTTTAGTACTTTGTCGTTAACTATTAAAGGGATAACCCTTATCTGTTAGATAAATCGGTACACATACCAACACTTTCACTCTTGCAGCTGTTGAGACCACACACATGTGAACACTGTCGAAATTGCTTTCATCATAGAAAGCACGTACACAGACATTAATTTTAATGTTGTTTTACGAAATGTTTTATGGTACTTTTTTGCTTGGTTCTCCACAACTCACGACAAGTCATGTTCGTCCATTTCAATTCTAATTTTCATAATTTCTCATAATGGCCTTGCCTAATTTTAGGCAACCGACAAATAGGCGCCAAACCGCCGCATACAATTGCTGTTCTCCTCTCTATCTAGCATAATTTCCACCCCTTCTCACCCCGCCACGCACTCGCACCGATTTTCATTTGCATTGAAGGCTGTCATTTCTGGTTCAGTCATCATGCTCTAGCGCTGTGGTAAAATTAGATTTGCTGCATGCGAGCAAATAAATTATATGTAAGTACGAGAAAGATTTTTGCAGTCGTTGACTTGATAATTCGCTGTAACAGATTTCTTGTTAAGAAAGAGCAAAAGAGAGAATGAATGCACGCTGCTTTTGCGGTTAGTTTCGCATGTATCTGCAATTAAAAGTTGAGACTCAAGCTCGAATCAGCAGGTAATTGCAAGCGCCAAGTCATCAGGACAACGTATAATTACAAAACTCATTAAATGTCCTTGTCACGCTGCTGCTGCTGTTGCTAATGCTGGCGTTGCATATACTTTTTTGTTGCCACATCCTCCATTGACTCATGGTGCTGCCACTGTTGCGGTGAAGAAAAAGTTTTTTTGCTTAAACTGTTTGGTTTACTGCAGCCAAACTGACAAACTGTTGGCCAAACTCAACATGAGAGGCGGCAACCTCAACCTTAACTTCAACTCTCTCGAACTGCAGCTGCTTCTTCAACACACACACACACACATACAGACATAGAAAACTTCTAAGCCCAAAGTCAAGCAGTCAAAGTGCATTTGACTACGTATTTATAGCATTATAATGCCAAAGCACATGCGGCGTATGTGCAATATTTCACAAAACGAACTTGCAAGACAAATAATGTGTGCACTTGAAGAAAAATTAAGGATAGAGAAGATGAAATAAATGTTATTTCATTCGAAACTTAATCTAGTTTAAAGTATGTTTTCGCAAACGGCTACATAAGTCGGATGTTTGGGGTGCAAGGATCAAAGATGCAAAGGTTCTTGAAAATATACCTAAATTTATGAGGATATACAAAAATGTGGGCGTTGTTGTGTATTTTGTAGTTTTATATGTAACATAATCAATAACAATTTGCATTTATACGCAATTCATAGAGGAAAGCAAGTTGAGCAGAAACTAAAACTTGCTCCTTTGGGCACACACATACACTTACAATAGGGAAGAACAACCCAAATAGTATATATATATACATATATACGTACATACATATATCAAATGCCAAATGAATTCGTCCAACATGGGAAGAAGAAAAAATGGACGGAATAATAGAAAACGAAACAAAACAAAGTAGAACATAAAAACAACGATTTATCGCAGATGTTGTTTTATTTTCATTTTTTTGTGGACACACGTGGGTGGTTCAAAGAGTATATGAAAATAGATGCCATTAATTAAAATTACTAAGAATATTTGAAAGAAAGGATATTTAATGAAAACTGCTTTGCATTAAGTTTAAAAAGAAATTATTTCTGCATATTTTTTGTTCTGCTATATAATTTTTATATATAAAGAGAAGCTTTTTGTGCTTTACTTTGGCTCAATCTTAATTCCTTTTAAGCGCCATGTATCCCTGATTAAAAGGATTTTAATTTAGTTCATTCATCCAATATCCTTTTGTTCGCTTACAATTTTTATTCAATTCTCTGAAGCAACTCTCGCTATAGTTTATTTTGGACAAGCTGTCCAGGAATATGCAAAACAAATACACCATAAACAAAGGCTTGTATAAAACAAACACACACACACACACGCACACAAGAATACACAACAGACTTTAGCGACAACTATTAGAGGGAAATATTTGTGCTAGCCTTTTGTTTTCACGTGAAGAGGAGCACAAAAAACTCTTGGCAAGCTGAGAGAACTAGAAAGGGAGTGCCAGAGAGTGAACAGAACAGAAAGGGAGGAAAACTAGCGAAGGGATTGGATGAGAGAAATGGGGGAGCGGTTTGCGAGCCATAAACATGGCATACATCCTGCAGGCACGCGGCGGACTCGAAGTGGCTTTTGTGCTGCCAAAAACGGAAATGGGTAACAGCAGCAAACGCTATGCCACACACTATTTCTCTAACCCTCAGCTGGCTGTTGTACACGTGTGTCGTCTGTGTGTGTGTTTGTTCATGTGTGTGCGTGAGAAAAGTATTTAAATTGGTATGCAACATGAATGACAGCCGCCGTCACTCATGTTTCTATGATAAAGTCCCGACACTGTTTGTTTTTGTTTCTGTTGGTTTTGGTGTCCTTGCTCTGCGTTGTGGCCTGCGTTGGTGCCGGTGCCTTGATTTGAATTTTTCAACTTTTGCAGGCTGCAAATGAATGCAAGGCATTAGCGAATGCCTAGGCGCTAACGGCAGCAGCCTAGCCGTCAGGAACAGTTACACTCCAAAAAAAGGAGAAGAAATTTTAATGTATAATTTATGTCTCTGCAAAGGTGGGAAAAATTCGAGATGTATTTTTTACTTTTAAAAAGAAAGTCTCACATTGCTATTAAGTATTAAAATCTTGTATAAAAAATTGTTTGAGGCAAAACTGATTCTTCATGTAGACTATTCCCAACTCAAACTATCAAGTCCCAGCTGCATTTTATCCATCGCTTTTCTCCGCTTTTAGATTCTGCTTAAGAGCCCATGGCATCATCGTTGTTTTGGGTGTGATATAATTTTGTTTGCCTCTCGGCACTTTGGGATGCCGCTGCAATGACTTATTTGGCTTAAACTTTTTTGCCATCATCCTGTTTACTTAATTTACCTTACCAAGTGTGTGTGTACTTCTCTCCTTTCCTCCGTCTCTCTCTCTCTCTCTTTCTTTCATTTTTGCTTGTGTGCATTCGATAATCACCTAGAAGGCTGCTCTTACTTGAGCTTAATAGCAACCCAACAGCTGTCGCAATGTCTCTGTTTGCTGCTTGTCAATTTCTTATGCAGGCAGGACATGCACAAAAGGATGCGCCTACTACTACGACTACTACTTCATCACCCATACACTTCTATGTAAGGCCAATCAGGTCGACGTGTACAATCCTAGAGACAATGGCAAAAAAAAAAAATAAAAGTGAAAACAACAAAATCTTCATCATCAAGTGTCATTCTAGGCGGAAGTTGGCATACACTCCAGCACACCCACACACTCAATCTCACAAACATCTGTGTGTTAGTGTGCGTGTGTTTTTCCATGCTGTATCTCTCAAAGAGCGACTCGCAATGAATATTTATGTTTGTTTGCTGTTTGCCTCATGTTTTGTTTTGTATACTGCGAAAAAAAAAGTCTGGCAGCTCTATAAACTGTGCATTTTTGAGAGCAGCAGCCCCCTGTTTCGCCCTTTTGTTGCACTCATTTAGCATTGTTTGTTTTCTGGCTGCGAATTGAAGTGCACTGTCAGCCAAATCAAGTGTGCAAGTTTCAATTGCTGCCGGAATGTACGACCCTGAAAAAACTCTCCACTCTACACAAAAAAAAAAAAACTCTCTTTTAAGAGGAAAATGTGTTTGACATATGCTTTTTTATGCTTTCAATATGATGAGCTGGGTTAAAAAAGGGCTTTAGAAAGTGATTTTACATGCGCTGGAAATCAGCTTTGAATTGTTCAAGTGTGTAGGAGTTGAATTTTTATGAAATGCGAGCTCTTCAGAATTTGTACAAAATTAAATAATTCAATTTTTTGCATAATAAATTTTGATTCGATTTGTCCCAAAATATTTATTAAATTTTCCAAGCAATGAAAATGTAGACTCTATCATCAGTTACAAAATATTTATTTTTTACTTCACAACAGTTTTATCGATACACGAATTATTTAGCGCCTGCAACTATTTTGGATGGAGTTTTCAGTCAAAAAGTTGTAGATTTTTTAACTCTTTCACTTGATTAGTCAAATTGTTTTACTCCCCATGAGTTCTTCTCTTCATAATCGCTTGGTTAGCCGTTTTGCAAATATAATGATGCAAAGCTTCCACTATGGTAGCAATCGATTTGTGACGATGCGTTCCACAGCAGATGAAGAGTGAGAGAGAGAGAATGGGGGGTTAGCCTAATTAGTAAGCGGAGCGTGCTTGTAAATGTGTTTGGTGTTTTGGGCCAGCTTTGGTTTTGGCCAATTGATGATTTATGCCTGACTGCGAAAATTTGCATGCTGAGAACATGATTGCTGTTGTGGTTGTTGTTGCATTTACGACTTGGTATCAATTTTATCGATTGGGCCATAAAAACAGATTGCCATCCACTCTCATTACTTATACACACACACACACAAGTACACATGCACACACAATCAATGATTGAAATGCGTTTAATTACATTCAATTGTTTGCAATTGCAAATTTATTGCCCTGAGCTGTGCAAAACGTTTATTTCTAGATAGAATTTTTTTTATATATTATGTAACAAGCTTGGTAAGCAAAAATGATGTGTCAAATGCGAGAATGCTGCAATGAATGGAAAGTGTCCTTGCAAATTGCTGTCCATTTCCCGAGCACAAATATTATGCAACACTTTGCGCCCCAATAAGTATGCCAGCAAGTCCCCAAAGGGCACACTCACTCACACACACACACACAGTCAGAGAATTCGCATCGTTGACAACTCATCAGGCCGTTGGGGCAAGGTCATGTGCCAATAGCCCACAGGCGCTTAAGAAATGATATAAAAAACAAACAAAAAATACACTAAAAGGTTATTTTCATTTCTCAACTTATTTTTGCTTATCTGCTAGCCCGCAGCTTTTCACAGTTGTAGTTGTGTGTGTGTTCTTCACAGCAACTTTGTCAACATTTCCCTAGCTGTTGGCGCTCCCAAAGTATTTACTTTCTTTTGCCTTTGGCTGCGAATTGTTTTGTATTGATTTTCTGTCGTCTTTTGTTATATTGCCATTATTTTCCATTTTGATTTTCCTTTTTTTGTTCGCTTCTTCCGTTTCCACTTCAAATCTGCTGCCTGATGAGTATTTATAATTGCACTTAACGTATTTTAAGTGGCAAGCGAGATGAGATGGCTCTTTCGTTGGGGTTTTTGGGTTGGTTGGTGTGTTTGGACCCCCTTCACAATATTAATTAAGTTGCCCCACTGGCCTGTTGGCCCGTTGGCCAGTTGAGTCGTTTGGGCGCTACTTGGGCTTGCAACACGGCTTCAAGTGAAATAGCTCGTTGAGTGGTTTTGCGTTCGAGGCGCGAGGTTCGTGGCTTCTGGCTGCTGTGGCTGCTCAGTCCTGTGGCTATCAGCTTGCTCTGTGCCCTCTCTTATTAGTCGAGTGACACTTGCCGCCAAATGATAATGACGTCATTGTGGCCTACGAATGACATTGGCGATTAACATGCTTGTTGCATGTGCAACAGCAATTAATATGCAACTTTAAAGCCAAGTTGTTGGCTTTTTGCTTGTGTTTTAGTTATTTTTCAGTAGCTAAAACTAACATATTCACAAGCATTAGAAAAGTCAGTCACTCCTTTGTAAGTTCTTATTCTATACATAAAGGTTTCCTAGTTCATATTGAAGATAGAAAGAAGACACACAAATAAATATGTATACACATTCCAGTCATTATATCTAACAGACCTATTTGAGTTAAGTTCATTATGTTATATCGATCTAATTTGATAATGTTAATCTTTAAGACTGTTACTTAACATTAACATAGCGTCAGTCTGTTTTGCGCGCTCGAAGTGAGTAGACGCAATAATAAAGAGATCAAATAAAGAGATATTGCCTTCTACACAAAGAAGTCCAAATGGAAAACAATTTTACTAATTAGTTGATCGGAAAAGTACTCATTTGCAAGTGTATCTATACTTAGAACATCAAATGCAATTGAGTCTGTAAATGTTCTATGTTCAGTCTTCTATTTATAGCTTGGCTAATTTGTACGTCATACACTGCGTATGCGCAATTACTATCGAGCTATTAAACTGAATTTCGCTAACACATGCAAATGCCAATTGAGCGGTGTGTATGTGTGTGTGTGTTTCTATTTGGTATAGTAGCACTTATTGAGAATATCTAATTTTTTGACAGCTGCACACACATTTCATTTGCCATTTGACAGCATTTTCATAGCTAAACTAACCAAATGCAAATTTGCCATTCAGAGAATTACAGACAACTTTTCGAAATGTCAACAAAAATGTTCTTAGTGGTTTGCAGAATTGAGTTGAATGCAAATATGGCAAACCAAAATGCATATATGTGTGCACATATCAAAGATTGTGAATCTCTCTAATTCAACGTTCGTTGTAATTCGATGAGTAAATAAGCATATTAACATACAGACTATATAATGATATGATATATCGGAATCGTTATATGCAGTACACATCATTGCATGAATAATTGTGACATATGCCATTTGTATAAACGCAGTATATGCTTTATAAATATTTTTATCTGTGTTTCTTTACGGTCGCATTCGGTGCAATTTATATGCACATAATTTTTGGTATTTTTTTTGGGTTATTTTCTTTCATGTTATGCATCAAAAATAAATACTCTTGCGGTTATTTTTATGCTTAAATTAGTGACGTCCGTCATACAAAAGCAGCAACAACCAATTGCTGTAGGGGCCGCAATTCAGTTATGTACTGAAAGTCCAGACAGAGCGTCAGCCAAGTCCTGTGTGCCTGACGATGCGGCTCTTTTTGTTAAATCACCATCGATTTTTTATACCCAGCACTCATTAAATGAGCTTGTAAGGAATGATAACAAAAAACGAAAAGATAACAAGCTGTGTTCTATAAATATTTTGAGTTTCTTAATTCATAATAAGACCAGATTGTAAGTAACTCAAACCGTTCGGTTTATTTTAGTTCTAGTTGTGTTCAAAGCTCATCTATACAACTTAGACTCTAGTTTTAGTTAAATAAAAAACTGTTAAATTTATAGTATAAGAATAATAACAGGATATCCTTTAGTAATGCACTCTTTACGCACAACCTTTCGCCCTTAAAACTTGCTGTTTTTACTGTTGCTGTTCTGGCTGTTTATTATTGTTCCGCTGCCAATATTTTATTTGTGCGTTTGCTTTTGGCCACATCTTTCAGCGAGGACGACTGCGCCAGTTGGAAAATGCTTTTGCCTCTGAAGCGTTAATTGAAAGCCATACAAATTGTGGAGCCCCGGCTCGAAGGCAATTATAAAATGGCTTGCGTTGGCTTGTTGCCTAGCTCTCTGGCCAGGTCTGGTCTGGCTAGGCCGGGCTAACTTGGGTTGGCCTGGTTAGTAGCTGGTAGTTGGCTAGCCTGGTTTTGCTGTTGATTGTAGCGTAAAATGGCCACGCCGAAGGCAGCTAATGCCATGATTTAACATTTGTCGGCAGCATAACAACCAACACTAAAACAAACATACACACACACAGACAGTGCTTGTGTGTTTAAATCCTGGATCAATTGTTTGTTTACGAGTATTGCGCAACATTTTCAACATGATTTTGCTTTTAATGCACGAACGTCGACATTTGTGCCAAGTATCGTATGGTATTTTGTTGTCAGGCGCGCTCTTAACTTGGCTCACGCAGCAACCATGAGGCAGCCAGGCACCCCAGCCCACCCCTAAAGTATGCAATGCTTGTTGTTGATTTTTCTTTTTCTTCCCGTAAATCGATTGCGAGCTACAATTAAATAAATGATTTTCTGCAATGTATAATTCATTTTTTGAAATGCATACGAACGTCGTTTATTTCATTTACAACATTTAATACATACAGACACATATGTGACTTTAATTTCATTTGTGTCAAATAATTGGATGGCGCTCTGGTCAATTGCATTAAATGTATTTTCCCGTTGACTTCGTTATCGACAGCGGCTCATCTGACAGCTCCACGTCTGTCTGCGGTAGATTGCGCTTGTGTGGTCTACTCCCTATATCTATATATATGTATACGTTGCTTTACAATTGAAGCAGAATACGTCATGTTTAATTGCGGTTAGTGGCTGCCAACTTCGGTCTCTGCCAACTTGGCCTTGTGCCACAGAGAAACTTTTATCACAGTACTCGTGTTTACTAGCTGCTAGAAAACTAGGGCAAAAATCAAGTACAATTTGCACCAATTATGAATTTTCTAAATCGGATTAAAGGAATTTTTAATCAAATTTGGCTGAAAATATTCTTGATCAAGCAAACATTCCTTGGGCTATAATAAACACATATTTGTTATTAATAAAGAATGTTTTTTAAAGACGCTTGACAACTTGGAATGCAAATAAATATTTTGTATAGAAAGCAATAATTAAAAGAAATTGAATTCCAAATATTATTGTTCTAAATCGTCTTTCAGCTTTGATTTTATACAAAGATTTCCCACAGCTTTAAGCTATTTGGACAATAAAATTTTTGCACAAATTGATTGAAGCTACAAAACTGAAATATTTTATGAGCATTGCATATAAATAAAACAGAATTCACTCAGACTCAGTTTGATAGATTCTTTGTGAGTAATGAAATAATTTGTGAATCTAGAATTGCATTTTCAATTTGCATCTTTGTCTTTCTCTCTAGATTGTCTCTGTCGATTTTTGGTCAAAATTGCTAGCCATAAATCTGCGGTTGTCCTCAATAAAAATAGACATATTTTCACACATTTTTCTTTTTTGGGTTTTTTGTTTCCAAACGGCAGCAATTGGGCGAGTGAAATATTTTCATTGCTTTCTCGCGGATAAAAAAAAACATATCACAAATGAAAACACATAAAAGAGGCGGCAAAAAGAACGATAGAAAAACCAATATGAGACTCATGCAAAATGAGCATTAAACACATAATTGAGTTTTCGCATCCAATCAAATAACAATAAAAAATCTAGTAAACGCAACAAAAAAAACATAATATTAACAGATGATAAAAAAAAATCGTTTGCAATTGAATTATTGATAAGGCCAATTAAATTATAAATTAATTAGCGTGAACACGCGCAAACAAAAACGAAAGCGACCAACATGTTTGGCTGCATTTATCAGCTATGGGACTGGTAAGTAGATAAAAAAAAAATAGCCCCATGCATAATTATGTAAATTGGATGAAAAAAAATAAAGCTCACTGTGTGCGTTCCGCTGTGTTCGACCTGGCCACTGTGTTCCATAACCTCATTGCGTTGCACTCAATCAATTAACGTCAATTATGCACTGAGCTCGTTGCAGCCACCCCAGTTTCAAGCATTGCGTGCACTGGCGCGGGTTTAGTGCTGCTGCTCTTTGGTCACAAATTGATAAAGCCTCCACATCGTATTCGACATCGTCACAGAGCTTAAGCGCTTAAGCTCGCAATTGAATTTTTCTCGGGAAAAACGTTGCTAATTGAATCGATACCATATAAAATCTGAAAATACCATGTGATTTTCATAATTAATCTTATTTCTAAGGCAACAAATCTTTTATTCTTCTCAATACGAAAATGAAATGAAAGTATGTTTTATCATGATGCAAACGATTATTGCAGAGCTATTAGTAAGTTTCAGTTAAGACTTAAATAAAATGTTTAAGAAAGGTTTCTTTGGAGAACACAAAACGCCCACAAAAACTCATATACTTTACAAATTCTTTATGTGCTTATAGGTTGGAGGCTCCACCGCTCTTCACTGCCGGCACCATGGACGCCAAGAAGCTGCAACAGTTGCAGGCGGCAACTGCACACCAGCAAAAGAAACTACCTTTGGCATATCAGACAAATCTGATTGATTACCGCACGGCCACACATTCGCCCGCTGGCTATCATCTGCAATCGCAAGCTCTACACCAGCAATCTCCCACAGCAACCTCATCCAGCGGCGGAGGACCACTCTCACCAATAGATATGCAGCCGCAGGCAAAGCACGGCCTGCTCAAGCACAATCATGGCGGCAATTCAAGCAGCTCACACAGCTCGCCGTATCATCAGTCGTATTCGAGCGGAGGTGGCGAACAGATCTATCAATCGCCCACGGAGCGAACATATCTGGCGGCAGCTGGACGTTTGCAGGCCAGCAATGCGACGGCAGGACAACATCCTATATCAGCGCTGCAGGCACAGTACCAACAGTTGCAACAAGCCAAAATGCAGGCACAGTTGGCGACACAGAGTGAGGCACAGCAGCAACAGCAGCGAACGTTTGCTATGCGGCAGGCAATGAATCCACCCACAGGCCATTATCACATGAGTCAATCCTCGAGCATTGTGTCCAACATGACATTGCAACAACAGCAGCAGCAACACCAGCAACAACAGCAGCAACGAGCTCCCCCATCGACTCTGAATCTAGCCAATCAATATCAGGCTGCTTCTGGTCCCTTGAAATTGCAGCAACAACAGCAACAATTGCCAAAACACTATCAGGAGCAACTCTATGCACAACAGCAGCAACAATTACAATTACAACTGCAACATCAACAACAACAGCAACATTTGCAACAGCAATTGCAGCAACAACAACAGCAGCAACAACAACAACAACAACAACAACAGCAACGTCATAAGCCAGAATTGCAAACTCCTGGCAGTGAACATGGACCCGTGTACATTCAGCAGAATCATCCTGGTCATGTAGTCAATCAGGCATGCCAAACACAAATCTCAACGGTTAAGCCCAAACCAACAACCAGCTCCGAGGAGTCCTCAACCGCGTCTACGCGCAGTCCCACACATGCACCTTTGGATCGCAAAAAGAGCATAGGCTCGGGACAGGCCCTGAAATCTCCGATTACAAAGCGACCACCGACAACTCCAGTCACCCTATCCGGTTGGCTGCACAAACAGGGCGCGGATGGCTTGAAGGTATGGCGCAAACGTTGGTTCGTACTCGCGGAATACTGTCTGTACTACTATAAGGGGCCCGAGGAGGAGAAGCTATTGGGTTCAGTGCTGTTGCCCTCATATCGAGTATCCGCTTGCCTGCCCGAGGATAAAATCTATCGGAAATTTGCCTTCAAGTGCGAACATCAGAATATGCGAACCTATTGGCTAGCTGCCGATAGTGCAGATGCCATGATGCAGTGGGTCCGAGCTTTGTCCGCTGCCAGCATGATGCAAGCACCCAGCAGCGGTGAATCGGAGCCCAGTGTTAATTCTTCGCTTAACCACAGTGGGGAGAACTCCGATTCGGGCATACATACATTGCAATCTCAGCCGGGTAAGGGTCAACTGACGCCTGCTTCAGATAATGCTGGAGGCAATGGCGGTGGTGGTGCTCAGCCACTGTATGCAAATGCCCCACCCAAACCGCGAAGGATTAATGATGGCGGTTACTCCTCACCATCGCCTGAGCACAATGAACAGCAACCAGTGCCACCAAGCCGACGCACCGCAGGAATGTTGTCCCCAACACAGCAGCTCTATCAGCAACGATCTCAACAACAGCAACCCCAGCAACATCACGCCATCTATGACACTCGAACCGGACATGTGTCCACAGCGTTGCAACTGCAGCAGGCGCAACAGCAATATTCCCTTGATCATCTGGAAGCGCAATTCCAGCAGCAACATCTCGACATGGAGGAGCAGATAGCACGTTTGCAACAGCAACGCGCTGTCGAGGAGATCTATGGCGAACGGGATCTCTATATGGCCAAGATGATGCAACGCGGTGGCGTCTATCCAAATCAGCAACAGTTGCAAGCAGAACGACGCACTCCTGATGCCTATGGCAGATCCAAACAGCAACGCATGTTTGCTGCTGCAGCTGCAGCCGATTACGAAGACATCTACAATATGTCACAGCTGGCTGGAGCTGGTAATGCACTCTCTGCCCACGAGGCACTACTCCAGGAGGCAGCCAGCTATAGGCGACCACTCAGTCCACCCAGTTACGATGGCAGCAAGCATGTGCCAGCAATGCCGCAACGTTTTACGCCCAATCACATGGAGGTAAGTTGAAGAAAGACACAAAGAGAAAATATAAAATAATTTAAGACTTTACTTGATTGACTCTTTTCTTAAAGAGAAATCAAGTTTAAAATGTGGGCTTTTCCTCACAGTGTACACTCTACCTTAATCTTGGTTTCTTAACCAAGAAACATATGTTTGCTCTACTTCTACATAAATATTACTTATACGTACCCTCAAACAGCTTGAACCGATTTTAGAACGTTTCACAGTTCGCTGCTTATCATCATCATCATCATCCTTTTGCCCCTGCATCTTTGCTGGCACAACAAATCATCTCATCTCATTGCGCCACTTGATGCGCTCGCAAACTGCAACTTTTATCTAATAAAAAGTCAAAAAGTGGTGGGTAAATGTGGCCAAGAGCACATTACCAACTAAGGAAAGTATGCAGAGAGCAGCAACTGCCCGCCCTAGTAAAAAGTTTACCTCAGCAGCACGTAGTTTGAGCCTTTTTACTTTACAGACACTTATGTCCATTGACGAGAAGCACAATGAATTTGACATCAAAACTCCATCCATAACACTAAACTAAGCTAAACGACACATAATTTTTATATTTTTTGTGTAAGTATCTGTTTTTTATTGCTTCAAGCAATGTTAACAAACATCAATTTCTTGGTAAAACGCACTTAAACCTCCTGTTCAGGACTTGTACATGCTTTAAAGACAGCATAAAAATCTTTCTGAAATAGTTAAAAACACGTCTTAAAGTTTTCATATTGCAATCAAGTGTTATACCTAAAAATAGTTCTCACACGTTACCATCAATTTTATTTGCATGTTGTGCAAAATGGCAAAAGTTTTTGGTTTGACAATAACTTTTAAGAACAAAATGATTGATTGATGGAAAGCGTTGAAAATATGACGTACATCAAGTTGATCGATTGCATAAACGATGCACATTATCGGTTATAAAAAGCTGTTAAAAAATGTCGGAAATATTTTTAAGCTCATATTCCATATATATTATAAAGAAAAGTTCTGCTTACTTATTAATGGACTTTTTGTTAATGTAACGCAGTATGCAAGTTTTCACTTTAACTTTATTCTTGCAGCATTCCAAGAAATGGAAATGCTTTTTACTTTGATTACTTCTCAAATATTCTTTGTACATAGCTGAATGCAAATGTTGAGTGACTCAAGCAAAACTAATTTTGAATGTAAATTTTGTATCTCAACAAAACTTTAATGTGAGTTAGCTTTGCCCTAAAAGCTTTTAAGCAGCTGGAGATGCAATCTAAAGCAATCTGAAAGCATTACAAATTTGAAAATATTTTACTGTTACTTCTTGCATTTTCCAGCACAATTAAAAATTGTTATTTATTTTAGCAAATAGGCAAAAGTGAACTGTGTGACGAATTTAAGTTGCCCCTTAAAATGTGTAATAAAGTTTTGCAATAATAATGGCTTAAAGACTTTAATTATGCATAAAATATGTATATATTTAGTTTTGTGACACGGTTTGACTCATTTAACTTGAGACTAGATATATTTGGTCATAAATTCCACCATTTGCGGGCAAATTGAGAAACAAGATTTATGTGCTGCACTTTTAACTTCCCCTTTGCTAGAGAGCATTGCAATTTCGAAGCTGTCTCCACAAAGTGTTTGGAGCTGCTTGTTTTAGCATTTGCTGAACTTTCAGTTTTCAAAGACTTGGGTCGCAAGTCCTTTGCCGCTTTGTGCCGCGCCCACTAATTAGACTTTAGTGTGTCAGTGGGCTGCTAAATTGCTCTCTCCCTCACTGTGCCACAGTGGCGCCTGCCGCGGCTCCTAAAGTGCAACTTTATGGTCTGCATGCCCTTTCGCCCGCTGGGCTTGCTGCAACAGCAGTTGCAACTATGCAAGCCGGCTGCAGCGGTTTTTTTATTTTTTTATTTTGTGGGTCAGCCAGGAAATGAGTCGCGTGCATGATTTATGCGCCTGGGCCCAGAAGCAGCTGTGCCTGCCACTTGGTCGCGTAAACCCCTAAAACATACATATAAATGTGTCTTTATATAGGGCATACCAATTTGACTGTCGGCTCGTTTAAAATGCACAACCCACTTTTATTGCTCAACCCCCCAACCAGATTCTACACAGTCGAACCAGTCTCAAACTCAAACGTCCCTAAATCAACACAAATTAAGTGGCAATTGAGTTTAGAGACAAATCAAAAAATATGTATTTGCGATAAGGTTTTTTGCAAAGAAAATAATTGCCCAAAAAAAGTATATTCATTCTTAGCTAAAGCAACAAACGCAACTGATAACATATTATTATTAAATATAAGACATAAATTCAATGGATAAGAAAAAAATGATTTTCACCTATTGCCGAAACCCGGGATTGAACCGGGGACATTTAGATCTTCAGTCTAACGCTCTCCCAACTGAGCTATTTCGGCGCTGTGACGTTCTTATCACTATAAATCGTTAAAAGGCAATGCTGATAACAGCTTGTGGTGCAATTGAGGGCAGTCAGACTGTGGCTGTTCAATATAAGACCATGAGAAATAAGTTTGATATTAATTCCCACTCATTTTTAATCATTTTGTTATTTTTTTTTTGTTTTGCTTCACAGCCAACTGCCGCGGATCAACTAATCAATAATATTGACTTGCGTGCTCGTTCCGCGGCGGCAATTGTGCGTCCGCATTCTGCTGACTTTTTGGAGTATGAGGCACGTGCCGAGGCAGCTGCTGCTGCGGCTGCCGCAGCAATTGCCCAGAGCAAACATGAAGCGGGAAGGGCACCGCGACCCAAATCAAGTTTGGACATTAATCGCACGCCCGACAGTTTCTACTACTCGGAGGCAAGCTATGCGGAAAAGATGCGCAAGAGTGCTCTATATGTGGGTGCAGCTGCTCAACCACAGCAGGCTGGTACTTATCGTACTGTGGCTGGAGAATTTGGCAATAATACGATTGGCTACGAGAATCCCTATGAGCGCGCCTATAAGCGGCAAGAGCTAATGGCTGAGGCGCAGGCCCAAGGCGGTGCTGCATGCAGCATGCCACGCATGAGTCGCTCGGCCAGTCAGGGTGCTGGTGGTGGTGCACGTTCCGTTTCCACACACGCACAGCAGCAACAGCAACAGCAGGTGGCTGGACAGGATGATGATTTGCCGCCACTGAATATACATCCGGGCTCAATATTCCCACCCTCGATGTCCACCCAGGAGATCATTAGCAAGAATGAACTGTTCCTGCGCTCCGCAAGCGCTCGCTTGCCCAAGCGTAACAGTGAGGATTATTCCGCTAGCAATTCGGTGGCAACATCACCCACATCCGGCAACGGTAGCGGCAGCGGCGGTGCAGCACCATCGCCACACAATCCACAGGATGGCGAACGCAAGCGAGAGGAGTCAATGAAACGTTTGTTGGAATGGAAACAGCGAATGCTACAATCGCCGCTGACTCGCAAGGGGGTACAACAGGGTGGCAGCAATATGTCCGCAATGTCCAAGTTGGGCAGCAATCCGAACATTTTGCTTGCCTCCACGGCGGTGGCAAGTGGTGCACGCTATGCTTCACATGCGGTAAAAACAGGACTCATCCCAGCAACTCCTGCAAACTTTGGCAACGCTGCGGCCTCTACCTCCTCATCGGGCATACAACGTTGCCGATCGGAAACGCATGCGAATGTTGCACCTGGTGGTGTGGTGTACAACAGCTATTCCTCGGATGATGAGGGTAAGTGTTTAAAAAGAAAGTTTATTCTGTTTATATACATATATATATACATACATATATATATGTATGCACATTGCTCTCTCGCTCTCCCTTTCCCCCATTTTTGCTTTGCTTTAAGTCTTTTGTGCTATCGACGCCTGTTTATTTTACATATTTACTATACTGTAATGCCCTCTTTCTTTCTCTTTCTCTTTCTCTCTGTACTGTTGCATTTTATCTCAATCTCACTCTGTTTCTGTCTTACAATGTATCTATCTCAGGTTGCAGGTTTTGTCTTTGTTCTGGCGTAGTTTTCTACTTTTACTTTTGTTAGCTATTTGGCTTTGCTCTCCTGTTGCAATTGAAGTGCCTTTCAGCTACCTTGAAGCTGCACTCAAAGAAAAAAGGCGAGTTGCCTTATTAATTTATATAATGTTAAGGAAAGGTTAAATACATTGCAGAACGAGGCTTAAAGAATGCAAATAGTTTGTAATATGTCTAAAATATTTTCTTTGCATTAATATTTTGTTTAGATTCACATATTCCTTACTGCTTTACATGGTTTTCATAGAAATAAAAAATAAAGAATTAAATAAACTGCATCCCAAAAAATTTATTCAAATCAGATTCTAAGGAAATATTTTAATGATAAAATTAGTTGTAATTGAAGGTTGAAGGATTTCTAAAACATTTTGTTTCTTTGACCCGATTTATATGGTATTCTTTACCTTTTTCCTTGAGTGTAGCTTTAGCTGGCTTGGCCGTGCTATGTTTGAGCTTGTACTAGTTTAGTTTTGTATTTCTCTACGACTTTGCCCTGCCCTCCATGTCTATCTCTCAACAATCTTTCTTTGTGCCTGTAGTAATGTAAATATCTGTTATTAAGCTTGGCAAACTGCTTTGTATAGTAGTTTGAGCTTTAACTTCAATATTTATGCGATAATATCTAAAACTAAGTAGTTGATTTCTTAAATCGATAGCATTAAGTAACACACTTTAAACCATATATGCGATTTATTACTAACCCATAACTCATAAAATGATTTTCATGCCTATTTAGATGAAAAACTAAAACCAATCAGCTGTAGTTTAATACCATAATAATGTTCTTTGTTTGTTTTATTGCATATTTTATGCTTTAATTAATTTGTATTGCGCAACAAAACAATGGCAAAATGCAACATTATAATTAAACCCCAATGTATATGAACAATTAATTAAACAAAATAAATAAAAAAAAAACCTTCCTGCCGTGCGCACACATAATGCGAAAATCCGAAATACTTAAATATTTAGTTATTCATTGCCAACTAGGTGAAACAAAGGATTTCTAGAGATAATGTGGATTTAAGGCCAAGCCTAAAAGTAGGCAACAGATTCATGCCAAAGTAAAATTTTAATTAAGTAAATGTTCCAGTTCTTGTAAAGTAATTTTTTTTTTCCTTTCAAAACTTTTATCTTTTGTTATTTGATTTTGCTTTTTATTTATACATCAAAACTTTTTGGCAGGCTCTGTCTATTTCTTCCTCTCTTGAGTAGTTGGTTTTGTTTTTATACTTGCTTTTACAAATTTCATCTCAATCATGGCAAATGGGTGCTTGGTGTTTCGTCTACTAAAAGCCGCTGTAAAATTTCGCACTAAAACACAAATCCAACTGAAATTCAAATCATGGGCTTTAAAAAGAATTAAACACAAAAATAAATTCTCATTTGAATGAAATACAGAAAAACCAACGAAAAAATTTTATTTATCTTTCTTTTCCATTTTGTGTATACATTTTTTTTGGTTACTGAAAAATTTTGTAAATGTTGTAAATGTTTGAAAAAAAAATTAAAACAAAAGAAAACGCACAAAGCGCAGCTGGGCCTGGGCTGGATGATAACATAAGTGTGACGGCAGGAAGGTCAACAACAACAACAACAACAACAGCAACAACTAGCACACAAAACACAACAACAGCAACAACAATGACAACAATAACAATAGCAGAGACAAACACAACAGAAACAACAACAGCAACAACAACACTATCAAATATTAACCTTAGCACAAATTTAAGCAGCTTTAATACAACAGCAACAACAAAAGAGTTAAAGTCGCCTTTCCAGTTAAAACCCATACTCAAAGTTCACGAGGCCAGTAGAACACCCATTATTCAGGTGCAACCAAAGCCAAAACCCAAACTGAAGCTGCAACTGCAGACGAGAGCAAGGGACGACAAACATGAGGAGAACGATGTTGTGAATGATGTTGGGGTTGAAGTTGAGTCTGTGCCCATTTTGCCCAAAAAGACGGCACCAAAATCGCCACAGAACGTCAACTATGTGCCTGTGTATAGCAACAAGCTGGTCAGCAGCAGCAACTATGAGAATGTGGAATATGGAGCAAAGGATGAAGGTGAAGACGAAGAGGAGGGAGAGATAGAGGGAAATGAGGTAAGGGAGACAACGATAAACGATGCCGAGGAGACGCCCATGTTGATGCAACTGAAGCTATACAAAGAGCAGCAGCATCAACAACAGCAGCAGCAACAACAGCAGCAGCAACAACAGCAGCAACAACAGCAGCAGCAACATTCAGAGGAGGATTTAACGCCCACAGCGGAGGAGAAGCCGGGATTGGGAGAAAAGGAAGCTGAAAAGGTGGAGAATGATGAGGATGTCAATGGAAATGACGATGATAATGATGAAGATGATGATGAAAGCACGGCCTGTGAGGAGTACACAGATGATGACATAGATGAGGCTTTGGCACAAGACGACAACGATACTGAGGATGGCAATGTGGATGGTAAGCTTGATGCGGGTAATGAGAATGCTGACATGGCGAATGTTAATTTACCCAGCGAGAAGGTGATGCAACAACTGTATGTAAATGAGCCTATTACACCCACGGATCAGCAGCAGCAGCTAGATGAGAGTCATTATCTGCCCATGACACCCAAAAAGGTGGAGCTGGGACAACAGGGCACATTGAGTTTGGTGGCAAGTCAAGATGCTTACGATGAAAAGGAGGAGGAGGAGAATCATTATGTGGAAATGACCAAAGGTCTAGATGAAGAGGATGACAATCGTGGCAACTATGAGATTATGTGTATATCCCAGAGTCTTAAGCTAACCAATTCCGAGCCGGTGTATATGGAATTGGCTGCGGCTGCCGTTGCTGCTGCTGCTGAAGAGGCACATTGCTCCTCCGGACGTTCCACTTTAAAGAAGAGCAAAAAATGCGCCAGTGAAACACTTAAAAAGAAATCTAAGAAACGTCAAGGTAAGGATATGCCGGATATACTAAAGCCGACAAAGAACACTTTGGCCAGTGATAGCTCCGACGCGGATGATGAAAGTGGCAAACAGCATTTGGATGCGAAAAGATTACGTTCCCGCACACGGTTCAGTTTATCGGATACTTTTCGACCAGCCTCGTATTATTTGGGTGCCTCCACTCCGCTCAATAACTATGCGGAGAGTTCGGATAGTGAAATACTACCTCCACCACCCATACCTGACTCTCCGCCACCCATGGAGGAGTTGAAAACCGAAGAAATATTCTCCTCGGAACATTATGACACTGTGAAAAGACGCAGCGATAGTAAAGTGAATCTCTCTTTTGAGCAATTGCCCAAGATGCATGCGAGTAATACATCCCTCAATCTGCCCAAAACTGAACCGAGCACCACCTTAAAGAGCAGTCGTCTCTCGCTGCCGGACCATTTTGCCAAGGTGCGTGGCACACCGGAACAACAGCAACGTCGTACAGGTGCAGTAGGAGCAGGATTAGCTCTGCTTCAGCAACAACATGCCCGCACTCTATCCGACTCCAACTATAGCTGCCACACGGATAAGAGTTCCTCACGTACCTCCTCCTCGGATTTGGAACTCTATCGCAAATTGCGCTGTCCCAGCAACAACTCCCTGCCCAGTGAAAGTGAATCTGTTGAGTTTCGTCAACGTTCCGATTCCGAACTGGAGCGTCAACGTTCCCGGCGCCCGTTGTCCCAGGAGTCGATTTGCGAGATTGAATCGATGAGCGCACACTTTGAGGAGACGCTGAGCAGTCATGAGTTGGATACGTATTTGAGCCATTTGCAAAGCAGTGATTTGTTGCCATATCAAACACATGCCACGCCCACCCGTCAGTTGCTCCACGATGTGACGCCCACAGATATACTGCATAGTGTCATTAAGCCTCCAAAGACGTTCCGCAATGCGGACAACGATGAACAACACTTCTACGGCAATATACATTTTCTATCCTCAACGGATTCCATTCAGCAGCTAGCCGAGGGAGCTGCGGCTCATCTCACCCCACTGCATAGTCGCAATAATAGTAATATATCTACACAATCGGCGCCATATTATTACTCAGAGTTGCCAGCGGCACCACCATTGAACAATCAGCGAGATATTCATGCGCATGGCTTGAATATTGCACACATTCATAACCCAATCGATCGATTGCAATTCAATATGGATGCCTTGGTCAACAAGGATCAGGCTATCGATAGCAAGAATCTGTATAGTGTCAAGGCAAACATTGAGAAGCTCAGCTATAGCTGTAACAAATTGAAACTAAATAATACAATGCTAGAGCAAGTGGGTCCTTCGCCAGAGATCAGCGACGTTGAACATTCACTAAACCAAACTCATTCATATCTTACAACTAGTAGCATTACTAAAAACACAAATCTCGCTCGTAAACTACTCACTACAACTGGTGGCAGCCTTGTGGATGATGATGTGGTGGGTGTTGGTGCTGTCGATCTTGATCTCGATCTTGACAAGAGAACAACAACACAAGCTGAGGCAAGAGCGACCACAACAAATAACACCAATCAACTTTCAGTTTTAGGTGGCGAGCTGCTCTGGGAAGAGGATGCATTGTGGCGCGAATCCTTGCGTCGCGTTTCACAGCGTCATGCACGCTCCTTGGACGATCTAGATAGGATTGCTGTGGGTGCCACCACCAATCTACTCATACCCACACCTGCCACACCCATTATCATGCCCACGAGCCAGGCGACCAAGACGAAACTGAGTCGTGAAGTGACCTATGTGAATGATTGCCAGAAACCAAGATTGCTTTCGGCCGCATCCCCATCTCCAGCCAGTGATGAGCATGATGTCTATGTGCAGCTGTTAGCCAATAACAATACAGCTCAAAGCGAGGCAGATGTTTATGAGGTGTTGCGCGAGGAGGAAACTGGTTCCAATTTGTCACACAAGTCAAACGAGTTAGATCGCGAGAATATACGACAATGGGATGCAATGTCAAGTGGTCTAATGAAAAGCAACAACAACAGTTCAGAGGTGCCAGCAAGAGGTCCTTCGTCAAGTGGTCCCATGTTGCCGTTGACCAGCAATGTACGCTCTATAATTCAGCAGCTGAATGACAGCAACAATGAACTCAATGTCAATGCCAATAACAATAATCCAAGCATTGTCAAAAGACACGAAACAATTGAGGCTAACACACATAAACGAATGTAAAGCATATACGCGCTTTAAGACCTTGACATTTCTTAGTTATTTATTAGAGTTGAAGCTATCGCAGAGGCATTAGTTAAGATACAACTTTTTTTTAGCCATTGTTTTGTTGCTTGTTTTTGTTTTACTTTAGATATACATATGTATTTTCCTTTCAAAATTGTTATTTGTTATTGTTGTTGTCATAATTGTTGTGTTGTTTTGTTTCATTTAATAAAATGGTAAGCAATTTTCTTTATATACATATATACTATACTTATAAATATAAACCAAAATCGAAAAAATTACACTTATTCCTTCACTCTATATGTAATTATTAATGCGCTTGTATATATACATTCATTTTATCATTTCATTCATCAAAAAACACCCACTCATTCGCACATACACTCACACACATACACACGCTGTAAAGTTGACATATTCTTTGAGCAAAAAAAAAAAACAAACTATAGCATACTTTTGCGGGCAGCTACAAAATAATAATGAAACAATTGAACAACCCCTTTTAGACTTTCGCTTTCACTTTGTAGTGCAACTTTCTGACTGCTGAAAGAACAAACCTAAATTGTTGCTAGATAAAAAGTTAGTGCTGCTGTTTAACAAAAGTATTTATTGAATGCTTTCTCTTTAATACTTATTTCGCGCACGCATTATAATTACATGTCCTCTCAGCCAGCGAAACCTTTGTGTTTTTGGCTCGCCATAAAAACTAAACATGAATTAAATTTTGCAGCCTCAATTTCGGTGCGTAATGTGAACAGTTTGCCCAAAGTTAATTTAACTGTTAAGCCGGATCCTTCGGATCAACAAAATCAGCAGTCAGCATCAGCTTTTGCCCAATATGATCCTTACTATGGCAATGCAACGGAAACCAAATATGCCAAGTCCACAGTTCTAACGGATCGTGGACAATATGGTCGAACTGGCAATATAGCTACATCGACGCCACAACAACTGCAGCAGCAGCAGCAGCAGCAGCAACAACAACAAATGCCGTTTGGAATGCGTCGTGCTGGAAGTCGAGCTGAAATTGATATGCTGGAGCGTGAAACAAGTTCACAGATAAAGGTAAGTGTCGGAATCATAATTGCAATTGATTGCTATTTAACATGAAAACCATTTTGCAAACGTTTCGAATCATAATTGGAATTGATACAAGTCAATTAATCCACTCAAGTGGTAAAGTGGCTGGAATATTGTTGGTTCGCTGTTTTGAAAAGAGAAAACATTTTATGACCTGAAATTTATATAAATTAATTGATCTTTAGAATCTGGATGTATCGGCTGGTGATTTATTGAGTCGCACACATGAGGAACTGGTATTGCTGTTAATTCAATTACGAAGACAAAGCAGTCAAACGGCAAGGGCCATCGAGCAATGCTGCAGCGATATTCATAATGTGCAGGTGGTTAATGATTGTGAACACTTTTTAACAAAGGTTGCTGGTTGCTTAACTGATTTGGTGTTGGTTTTTGTGTGACTAATAAAACTGTTTAACTGTTTTACTTTAAGAATACATATTTAATGACATTTCAAATAAAACTTTATTCGTTATCCCTATAGAATCGCTTGCGTGGCGCTGAAGGGCTTACGCGTGCCGAAAGCATTCAGCGTTTGGATTATTTAAAGCAACATTTGTTGGATTTGGAGAGGCAATATGAGAAGAGCAAGCCGCTGGTCAATCTGGTTGATAATATGGTCAAGCTGGGCTCATTGTATCGCAATGATGCCAATGGCAGAGCACAGCCAGCGACATTGGATCGATTGGAGTTCAATCAGCGCATGCAAGAACGTCAAATGTTGCAGGAGGAGGATAAGCAATGGGAACGCTTAAGTCCCAATCAAGCAGAATTGCAAGTAAGTAACGCAATAGTAACTCTTAAGTACACAAATCTGTAATTATACTTTTCCACTCTCAAAGGCCAAGGTACGTGAGCTTTATCAGCTGGATCAACTGTTGCAGGAGGAATCGGGCATATTGCAGAGTTTGCAGCGTGATAAGGAGGATCTGGAGCGTGCTTTGGGTGGCTTGAGGGCGCGCATACATGATAACAATGCCACGCCCATGGCATTGGAGGCAGCCAAGAAACAGCAGCATATATTGGAGCGTGAATTGTCGCGTGTCCATCAGCTGCTGGCGGAGAACTCAAAGGTAGCTCAGGTGCCTAGTAGAAGTTTTTTGCATTATATGTGTCACGATATATTTGTTTTGTTTTTTGTTTTGTCTGCTTTGAGCTTTGCATGTCGCTTGTGTAACTAACGTTGAAATAAATACTAAACTAACTGCTTTTGTTTCAAGATCAGTTTTCCAGAAGAATGCAAAAGACTTCTACAGTCAGCCAATTGCTGCATGTGCCAAAAATTCAAATCTAGAATAGATATAACTTAAACTTCTTTTGAAATCCCTTACAGAAACTCGAGCAGACTGTTGCAGGTAATGCACGTTTGGAACAGGAACTGTTGACGCTGCGTCAGAAGGTACAGGCAACCAGAAGCAATGGTGTTAGTAATGATGCAACTCAACTGAATGGCAATCAGACAGCAGCTGTGCTTCAATCGGAATTGGAACGTGTTCAATCTCTAGTCGGAGATATGCAAAGGCAGAGGCATGATTTGAGCTCTGCGGTGCGACAGTTGACAGAGAATTCAACGCGTTTGTATCAGGAGATTGGCAACAAGGAATTGAGTCCAACAAATGGCAGTTTAAAGAAGCGCAGCAACTCAACTAGCTGGACAGAGACCGATTTGGATTCAAATATGATGCACAATGGCAGTCAACAGCATTTGAATGATTCAACTTTGAATCTATCGACGCCACTCTATGTGGACACCAATAGTGCGGCCAAGTTGGCTGACTATAGTCGCTATAATGGGAGCAGTGATGCATTGGAGATGAGTGGCGTTGATAGCGATGGTTTTCTGGACAGCAATCCCTTTGCCAATCTAAGCAGTCTGGAGAAGCAGGAGATTAAAACGGTGCGCATTGTTAAGCGTGAATCGGAGCGACGTCACAGGGATCGTAGCGAGCGTGGTTTAAGCAATTCCACACAGAATCTGGATCAGGTGCTGGAGGAGGAGCAATATGCACAACAGCAGCAGCTGCAACTGCAACAGCAGCAGCTGCAACAGCAACAACAGCAATATGCCCAAAGCATTGAGGAGCCAATGACCAATGGTCATCACAATCGTTCCAAATCGCTGCCGCGCAACTACAGTGAGCCACCCAAGCCCAGGCACAGTAGACACATGAATGGCAAACCGAATGGACATCATTATAATGGCATCAGCAACGATTACGATCGCAATAGCAACTATGAACATCAGGCACCACCTCCGCCAGCACCACAAAGCAATGGCCACCACCACCATCACCATCACCAAAGGGAACAACGCGAACACTTGAACCCCTTGGCCAATGCGTATTTTGCCAAGCAACTGCAGCAACAGGCACACCCAGCCAAAGATAGTGCCAGGGTAGCTCTCCGCACCAAAACCGAATCGCTGCAGAGCCTCAACAAGAGCTTGACAGACATTAGCCCGGAGCCAATATTCCAAAGTGTTGCCGCACGTCAAATCATTAACGAAATGTCAGCTGGTTCTGCATCCGAGGATACCGAAAAGATTGTCGAACGTGTGCCACCACCACATCACAAGCATCGACGTGCTGTGCCGCGAGAGAAACGACGGCATTACACAGCGCCCAACAATGTCAATCAAAAGGCAATGGAAAAGGTGCAGGCAGAGAATGATATGAATCGCAATGTGAGTGTTTATTTGGTTTAAATAGATTTTCTAAATTAATTGATTATGTATTTGCTTGCAGAACACCAATTGGCGTGCACGTGATGATTTGGATATGGAGGTGGCGTTGCGTCCGCGCATAAATGCGCCCGATGTGGTGCGATCAGCATTGGGACAGGGTGAAAAGATCTCGGAGAATACCATTGACAATTTGCTGTTGGCCCCCAACAAAATAGTCATACCCGAGCGTTACATACCAGAAACAGTAAGTAAAAATCCAGAGTTATATATTTAAATTTTTCTAATAACTTTTTGTTATTGATTTAAACAGACGCCCGAGTTGTCGCCAGAGGAGAAGAAGCGTCGCCAGGAGAAGGTTGAATCCATTAAGAAAATGCTTGCTGAAGCGCCTTTAAGCAGCAATGTAAGAAGTTTTAACGAACTATAATTTTCGAACCTTGCTCTAATATTTTCCATTCACTTTGCAGGAGAATGAAACTTTGCCAGCTAGCAAAATTACAGCAGAGAAGAAGCAGCGTGAACATTTGTTGCAACTCAATCAGATCTTGGCACAGCAAGTCATGCAAGTCAGCAAAATTGTTGCAGGTATGTAAATCACAATCAATATTCCATTTGTTTTAAGTAAAGTTTAAGTTAAATTTAAATCAATGTCAATCCAAAATACATTTCTTATAAGTATTTGAAGTGTATGGAAAAACGCTTGCAAGTTGAGTTTTTGTTAAATGTTTATGTTAATTATTACTAATAATTAATAATAATAATGCGATCCATATCGTTTTCTGTTCACATTACAAACATAACTGTTTGTGTGTTTGTATGTATCTTTCTATATGTATTTTTGTATATGTATTCAGTGTATTTTAATCATATCAGCGAGAAACATAAGACTATAAATTTCTCCCACCACATTTGAAACTGTCTCTATGCTCTTCTAATCTATATATATATCTATATGTTCTCTCTCAACTTTTTCTAATTTTCTAGACGATTAATGAATACATATCATATGCATAACATCAAAAAAAAAAAAGTGTTACGCCCTTTATTCAGTATTCCTATCCGCTCATTCTCATCTCATATGTGAGCTCATCAAAACCAAAAAGCCTTCGTAACTTACACCCGAAACACACACTCGTTTCCACATTTCAGACACAGTTTCTACAGTCAATCTCACACTCCCAGACATCAAACACACAAACCTCACATAACCCTATCATGCATATAGCACCTGTCTGTATTATTCTATGAATTCAAGAATTTTATATAACATATTGCGCATTCGCAGCATATTACAGTTCATGTTTAAGATACTATTGCTCATGTTTTTTTTTTCTTTACGTTTTAAGCAACTTTTTAATGATGTTTATAACAAATTTTTTGTGTTTTAATATACATAACATTTTTAATTAACTTTTATATATTTTTTAATTTTATTATTCTTTGTTTTTTTGCATACTTTTAGGCAATCCCACTAGTCAAAACTAACATAAACTTAGATTGTCGTGTCGTTTATGTTTTTTGTTATTTTATTGTGAAAATTTTGTGTTTTATATATGTTTTGTTTTGGCATTTTAAACGTTCACTTTTGAGTTGAAGAAGAAAAATGGGACACAAAATGTTGATTAGGTTCAAAATATGTTATGTAATCAACTGTTACATATGCATATGCTACACCTAAAACTATACAATATGAACAACAGCAACAAAAACAACAACTACATACATACTACATACCAGCACAACAACAAAAGCACAGCAAGAACTCTCGCGTTGAGATTATCGCATGCTAAGCTCACTAAAAAAAAAAAATGTCGAATCAGTTCAATGCAATCACAAAATACTAAACGACAACAACAACAACAACAACAAAGCAAATGCAACAACTACAACAACAAGTACAATCAACAACAACAAGCACAAAAGTTAAAACAACAACAGTTATACAAATGCGTAAGTCAAGGTTTGTACACATTATTTATTTCATACTTAATTATACTCGTATATAAAAATTGATATATATATAGCAACGATTATAATCCAGCTTAATTTGGAAAACTATACTTAGTTTAATAGCATTGAATTGGCTTAAAACTAATCAGCACGCACGCGCTTGTAATAATATGTATCATTAAACACTGCCAAAACTAAAAACCTAACACACAACCCAACACACTAAAAAAAAGCAGCAAACTGAACACCTTTTATTAAACTGTAATACAGGCACTAAAATAAATACTTAATACTGCAAATTCAATTGGAAAATTGTATTTTTTGAAGTCATTGGCTATGAAATAAAAAAACATAAATTGTTTGATAACATTGGAAAGATATTCAAACGTTAAATAATAATTAGTTGAAAGAGGAATACAAAATGAGGAAAGTCTATGGGGAAAGTCAATAGGAATATTTATGGTAATAAAGTAATTGACATTCAATTAAAAAATGCAAAATTATGCCAATGCTTAATTTCTTAACAAAATTTGTGCACTTGTAAAAACTGCGTTAAAGAAACATAAAACAGTCATAAGATGCGCAGAATCGCTCAAGAGACGAGTAAGTATAAGCTCAACAGGCATAGCAACAACAACAAGAGAACCAAAATAACAACACTAACAACATACAAAAACCAATCGATAAACAAAAAAACATTTATGTATTTATTCCAATCTATGGACTTTTTTTCCTACAACTTTTACAGCACGCTTGGGAAGGTTTTCGGCCCGCACGCACAAAATTTAGAACTCAAACTTATTAAAACTTTGTTATGTTTTTCTGTTAACCCACAGAGAAAGCCATGGCGAAAACGGCCAATGGGAAATCGGGCCAGAGCAGCGATGAGGAGAGACGTTCGGAATCGCCATGTGATCCACTGCCGATATACCAACAACGCGATAATTTTTACAGTTAAACGAAAGACAACAGCAACAAGCAAACAACATACTACACCGGAAGAAACGATTATTAAAACGAAAAATTAAGCACAATAACAGCTGCATTTATCTTTGAAAATCAAACTAGAGAAACTTTGCTAAAACAAAAAAACCAAAATATAAAATCGAAATTTTAAATCGAAATCGTATCAATTGTTAAGTGACTGAAAAGTAAGAGCATTTTAATGATATCAAAAACTCACACACATACAATTATATATATACAAATACATATATTAACGAATTTTTAGGAATGCAAAAATTTAAAGAGAAATTATGGATAAACTGTTAATGCTTACATACTTACGTATATACATACATATGCCTATATTATACATATATACATACATATACTACATAAAGATGCAACATATCAATAAGCGTGTTAATAATCATATTATAAACGATGGCAATTACATCAAATGTTAAAGCAACGTTCTCTATAAAGAAAAGAAACTAAAATTATCACATGGATGGTAGGTTGAACAGTTTATTGACTGTCGTCGTGCTTAGTGCTATAGTCCAGCCATATCGGTCTATATAGATTATATACAGTAAACACTCCAACTACGACGCATCAATACTTGTTGTATAAGTTTAAACGTGTAAACGTTCCTGTGCTGGCTTAGGTATATCAAAAGGTTAGAGCCAACTTTTTGTGTATGTGTTGGTTACTAAAAACAATAACTTTAAAGACTTTTACAAACAGACTTTTGAAGAGTAGCGCATTTTTCCCCAAAAAACAACCAAACAACAACTAAAACAGTATGTCAATAAACAATTTTGAAGCAAATTATTGCATTTGATACAAACAAATTTTTAAGATCACACAATCAAAAGCAACAAACAACAACAACAAAATGGCATCATAATGATAGTTAGGAAAAAACCTTACAAAATATTCAGTCAACTCCCAAAAACTTAAAAAAAAATATATACTATATGGGGCAGCTCAAATAACTGCGCACTTTTAAGGCATTCTTCACACCTTGGCAAATATTTCAACACAATTTAAAATTTAATATAACTAAATTGTATTAAAGAAAGCGAAAGAATAGAAAATGAACTCCATATCTAACTTAAAGCACGAATATGCAAATATTATTTTAATTTAATCGTGTGTTCGCTATGCATCCAATAAAAAATATATAAATATTTAATCAATTATTTAAATGTAGGTCAATTAGCCAGGCAATTAGCAAGAGCACAAGGGAGAGGGAGGGAGAGAGAGAGAGAGATAGAGGGAGAGATAGAGGGAAGAAAGCAAAGAAATTAAGATTCCAGCAATTGAATTATAAATGTTTTTACACAAAAGCAAACGTCAATGATATACTATGCAATTCAATGTTAATGTCTGTATAACTTTTAAAGTTATTCAAAATAAACTCACGATTAACTGCACATAAACATAAATATCTTTAATAAAAAAAATATATATATATGCATATAGTAAAATAAACAACGATAAACTGTTAAATATATATTTAAAAATAGATATTATATAAATACAAATAAAATTTTAAAATGCAAATTGTACAAAACTATTTTAAGTTTTAATTGTTACAAGTTTTAAGTTTATTATTTAATGCTAAGTTCTTTAGTTGATTCATTCGCGCCAAGTTCTTGATATTCACATATACTTTGATATTTAATAATTATGATTAGATTATTATTATTATATAATACAAATAATTTGTACATTTCGCGGTGCTATATGTATACATATGTAAATGTTGCTTAAACATTATATTGACCTAAGTTCAAGCCAAGTCAATTGATAAGCTAGTTCTGGCTTATATACGACTTTGAATTGCACGCATATTCCCCAAACATATATTAAAAACAAAACACACACACACATGAAATATTTATTGCATAAATACATAGATATATACATATGACATAATATGACAAATGTTTAAACGACTAAAACAAAAAACCACACACAATGAAAAAAATAAAAACACTGCGAAAAGACGAGATAAATGTTATCAATAAAGAATATAGTTGAAAATTCAAATCCAACTTTTATTTATTAAATTCTTTTTCAACCGGGAACAGGAAGCGTCTCTATGCAATGCCTATTTAACTGGGCAGCAGTTATCATAACATTTTGCGTCAATTCTCAGTTAAATTCAAGATCAATGTGAAATATAGACAAATCAATGATGACAAACCTAGCGCCCCGCATGAATCACAATGAAACTGCCTGGCTGGCCTCTGAGACGTGCGCCACTGAAAAGGCAACAGCAGCAACTCATCAAGACAACACAATAACGACAAGCCCATCGAGCAACAAGTGAGTATGCTGATAGCAAGACTGAACGACCATGAGATATCTCTTATAAATGATCAAATTACTTTGTAAAATGCAAATTTTGTAGAGTTTGATTAACAACAAGATTTGTTTGCTCTTTTGGCAACTGAAACACGAGCACAATAAAGAATCGTCGTTTTGTGACATTAAAAAACGATTCTCGATTTATTTTTAGAGATCGATATCTATTTTTAGACTATTTAGAACATTTTAAACTATTTTTAATAGTAAATTTAGTTTATTTTCATATTGGAATGCAAACATAAACTGCTGGACTTACATTTTACACTGTTCTTTATTTATGCATAAGCTGCTTTAATTTCAATGCACCCTTTGTTACCCATCTATAAGCTACAGGGTATTGAAGAAAAAGAAAAAAGCAGAGCAAAATGAGAAGCACATAACGCACAACACTTTCGGCATGACAAACAGTCACCAGAACACACAAGCACACACATTCAAAAATATATGTTGCAAAAGTTGCTTGTGTGGGCGTTGAAGCAAATTGGCTGACTGACAGGCGAAGGGAAGGGGAGAGAAGTGGATGCCATAGGTTGTCAAGTTAAGTAGTATGCGAAATGTAGAGCATTCAATAACTTTCTAAAAAGCAGAGTTATCAAATTCTTCCATCCGGCGACTATCATAATCAAGAGCATGGCGGCATAAAAAAAAAACAAAGGCATAAAAGCGAACACATCAAAAATCATTTAAGAATATCTTAACAAATTAAGAATAAATTAATATTATATGAGAGTTTCTTCTAGACAAAAGCTTGTATAAATTTGCCTTACTGCACTTTTAGAGTGAACCAAAATTAGCATTTAGAATGTTACGCCAGCATTTAATAGTACGTTTAAAGAATGAAAAAGAATAAAATTTAAATCAATAAAATTGTAAATTGCATACATATAAATGGGTTTCATACAAGTATGGATAATACATGTGTCAAAAACCTGATACTACATTAAACCTGATTGGCTTAAACTTACTATTGTTGTTGTTGTAATTGTTGTTGCAGAGCAGTTGATGATGCGAATAAAAAAACAACTCAATCTCTGAGCAAACGATTCATATAGAAAAAAACCCCAAGTCAACGGCTTAAAGATGCGGAGTCAACTGAGTCGCGATATGTTTTGACTTCACTTGACATTGTCTGGTTGAGGTGTGAAGTTTAGTTTAAACACGAATAAAGAACACTTAACTATAGAGATAATGTCTGCAACACCAGGCGGCAAAACAATTGTAAGTTCTCTCTCTTTCTAACTCACTTAGCTCTTGTACATTTCTCACTTCTCTATCTGCATTTGCATATATCAAACAGTTGACGCTTCTAGCTGTGATAAGCTTGCAGGAGCTGCTGCTTCTAGCTGCACCTACTTCGGAGAATGCGTTCGTATATCTATACATGCACATAAATATATAAAGCCAGGCTAAATGCTAAATGCCTTAACTACTTGCAGTGGTATAAATTTGAATTTATGGCCCGATGAATCAGCCCCAGCTAGCTGGACAGTTCCACAGAAGCGCCAGCGCCGCTATCGTAATGATTATTGGCATAAACCTCCGCATGGTTATTCCCATGGTCATTCGCATGAGGATTCGGATGAGCATGAGGATTCGCAAGAGGATTCGCATGAGGATACACATGGTTATTCACATGGTTACTCACATGGTCATTCTGGTAGGCGTTCGCATGGCCATCATGGTAGACATTCTCATGGTAAAAATCGTCCACGCATCTTTGGCTTTGGTTTCGGCAACTGGCAACCCTATCCACATTTGCCAGTACCATTTGGCTTTGGCTTTGGACGCTATGGTGGCAAATCCAATACACAACAAAGTGCGTCTTAAGTGCTTTACAACTGAGTTGAAGTGATAAATTATGAATTTTTTGCAGATAACCAGCCTGACTTTCAGCCAACGCCAGAATCAAGCAGCTTTGCACCAACAACAAAAACAACACAGGAAACTACAACAACTACCACAACCACAGAGGATCCACCTTTGTTAATTGACTTACGTTCTGGTCTTGCTTAACTTAACTAAGTCCTTAGTTTGCACACGAACAAATTTTTAAAATTAAAAATACAAATCCGGGAAATTTCAATAACCAAAACAAGCTAAAATTTAATATATTTCTTTCAGAGTTCAACTTACAAATGTAAAGTGCATTAAGCACCTTGTCTTAGCCAAGATATCTGTTGCATTAAGAACGAACTGAGGCGTCTGCAAAGCTGGAGTAAGGCCAACGAACCCTTTTATCAGTTTCGCCTTAACGCACTCCTTCGCAGGATTGGGGCAACGGAAGTGTGTAACTTTAAGCGAGTTTTTATGCATGCTTATATCTAGAACATAAACAATGTCACTGTGATGGCGAGAACATAAAACGCGCATGCAAAACAAGACCGACAAACAAAAAGCAGAAAAAAAGAGAAAGAAAGTCGACAGATCTGGAATTGAGCACAGAAACCAAAACAAAACAGCAACAGCAAAAAAAATCTTCACTTCGCACGCACTTTGGCCAGGAACAAAGGGGCCCGTTTCAAGAACCGGACCAGAACGCCTCCCACTCGTTAGTATAAAAGAAACCCAGTCCGAGACTTTGACTGTCATTTGACGCCAAACGAGCGTCGCTTTAAGTCGTCGTCGTCGTCGTCGTCTTCATTATTTTCGTATCCAGCTCCCAATTTCGCTTAATCGCATCGAAAGTCGGGCCGAGTTTTTTTTTATATTTATTATTTAAAAGCATTAAGAAATGGGTAAGCCACGCCGTGCATATTAAACAAGTGTAAAAAATGAAACCGGTGAATGAACTTAAAAAAAAAATAAATCGTAGTCTTCGGGGCATACATACTTAATGCAGCATTATGGACAGATAACCTTAGCACGACCAAAAGTTAAGCACGAGATGGCAGAAGTCAGCAAGTGCATTTAAAAACAAAGTTTATTTTTCGTCATGCCCAGCAGTTAAAATACAAAGTATTATGTATGCGTGTCGCGTGGAACTTGAAACAAACAAGTCGTAACATTGTTACTACCTTTTAGGGAACCGCAGTGTTTTAAACATGAAATGTTAATAAGCTTGCGAAGCAGAAAGTTCGAATATGTGGATTAAAAAAACATTTATTAAAAATATTCTACACTTTTTCCAAACCTAAAAGTTTTCGAAATATTCACAAAACAAAATTAATTTTTTTTAGATCTGAATTGTCATCTAAAGTCAAATATATTTCTAACGTATTTTGTAAGTTAATTTGGATGAATAAAATTAATCAAATACAAACAAATTTTAATATATAAAAATACAGTCCAACTTCCATTCAACAAACTTCCGTATAACGAAGTTTTCTATGTAAAAGAATAATTTCCAGAAGCCTGCACAATTTTTCAATCAAAAACCCATTCTATATGACGAATTTTCTCAACAACGAACTTTCTTTTTGTCCCCTTGAGATTCGTTGTATGGAAGTGGTTCGACTATAGCTCTAACACTATCTGTCGTTTTTCCAAAATAAGCTTATAATTCTTTTCGAGACTTTATTTATTTTTCTACCAGTGCATCATCATTTAATGCTGCTTCCGCTGTTTTTGCTGCTGGGCTTGCCCAGTTTAATCTTGGGCCATGACCAGCCGGCACGCATTGTTTGCTACTTTAGCAACTGGGCTGTTTATCGTCCGGGCATTGGACGTTATGGTCTGGAAGATGTGCCCGCTAATCTCTGCACACATCTAGTGTACTCCTTCATTGGCTTAAATGACAAGAGCTGGGATGTTTTGGTCATTGATGAGGAGCTGGATGTGGATCAAGAAGGCTTCCGTAAGTTTACGCAATTGCGTCAAACGCATCCCAAACTCAAGCTGCAAATAGCTGTCGGTGGCTGGGCCGAAGGTGGTTCAAAGTATTCGAAAATGTCAGCGGTGCGTGAACGTCGACAGAGTTTCATACGCAGCGTGGTGCAATTTATGAAAAAGTATGACTTTGATGGCTTCGATCTTGACTGGGAGTATCCGGGTGCCACGGATCGTGGTGGCAGCTACGGTGACAAGGACAAGTTTCTGTACTTTGTCCAAGAACTGCGGCGAGCCTTCGATCGCGAAGGACGTGGTTGGGAGATTACAATGGCGGTACCAGTGGCAAAGTTCAGACTGCAAGAGGGCTATCATGTGCCGGAATTGTGCGAGTAAGTATTTAAATCTTTTAATACCCTGTAAATAGGTTATAGGTAAGCTACTGCTCGTATAAGATGCATGAAAACATCTTTATCCATCACAAAAATACGGAATTGTTATGTTTAGAAAGAAAACATTACGATAGGCAAAATAGACAATTTTATACTCAAATCAAGCATATGAAAAATCTTCTTAAGTCTTTCTAAAATAGACAAAATATAGTATCAAATTAATTTCCCACAATGAGAACGTTAAGGTATAACGATAACCCTCTTGACTCTAAATACTCTCACTATAATATTTTATTCAAGAAATTTTTTTGCATAATGTAAAGACAAAAATAGAAAATTCGACGCTTAAGGTTTATACAAAAGTACTCAAACACTCATTATTTAAGTTGTATTGTTGAGTATTTAGTGTTTTGAGTATTACTCAAAACACACAAAAAATTGCGAGAGCTGTGTATTTAAGTATTTTTCTACCCTCTGAGATTCCTCTACTCTAATATAGTTATAATAAATGCATCGTGATTTTACGTTCTCTTGATTTATAGACTTCTGGATGCCATACATGCGATGACCTATGACCTACGCGGCAACTGGGCGGGCTTTGCCGATGTTCACAGTCCGTTATATAAGCGCAAACACGATCAATATGCTTACGAGCGTCTCAATGTGGTAAGTGTAGAGAGAGAAACGTTTAAATTGTCTTGCCAAGCTAATGTTTATTCTTTTTTTTATAGAACGATGGTTTGGCTTTGTGGGAAGAGATGGGTTGTCCGGCTAATAAGTTGGTAGTGGGTGTACCCTTTTATGGACGAACTTTTACACTGAGCAAATCCAACAAGAACTACAACATGGGCACCTACATTAACAAGGAGGCGGGTGGTGGAGCTCCAGGACCCTATACAAATGCAAGTGGTTTCTTGGCCTACTATGAGATATGCACGGAGGTTATGGACAAATCCATGGGCTGGACTGTCGAATGGGATGAGGAGGGCATGGTACCTTACACATATAAGGACACTCAGTGGGTGGGCTATGAGAACGAGGCTTCGGTACAGCTCAAAATGGACTTTATCAAGGAAAAGGGCTATGCTGGCGCAATGACTTGGGCAATTGACATGGATGACTTCCATGGACTGTGCGGGCCAAAGAATGGCCTTATGCAGATACTCTACAACAATATGCACAACTACCAAGTGCCAGAGCCGACGCGTGAGACAACGCCGCGGGTAAGTTGTCACAGTGCCAATTGTGCGAGTGAAAGCTAATGAGCCCATTTCAACGAACGTTTTGCAGCCCGAATGGGCCAAACCCCCTGCCACACCACCCAACCCCGATGAGGAGGAGGAGAACAGCGTCGTGCAACATCAACCAACGTCGACAACGACGCGTAAACCGAAACCGAAGCCAAAACCAACGTCAGCGCCAATGCCAGCTGTAAGCAGCACCACTACCAAGAAATCCCCTACAAAGGTTATTATTAGAAATAATTTTTAAGTTTTTAACGTACTTTGCAGTCTCTTAGACTAACTTAAGTATTTTTCATTCAATTTATATAGAAACCCAAGAAGCCTAAGACAACAACAAAAGCTACCACAACAACAACAACATCTGCACCCGAACTGATTACCAAGGAACCCGAAGAAGTTGTAGATCCCGAGGAAACTTCAGCAACAGGAGTTCAATTCGATCCCAGTGAAATTGATTGCACCAATCGTGATTTTGTGCCGCATCCCGATTGCAGAAAGGTATAATTTTAACTAAACCCCTTAGATAATAATATGTTAATATATTTTTTGTTACTTGCCAGTATTTCCGCTGTGTGCATGGCAAGCCGGTCGAGTTTGAGTGCAAAGAAGGAACCGCTTTTCACACCGTTCTAAATGTTTGCGATTGGATTGAGAATAGCGATCGTTATTATTGCACACGCATGAAGAACACAAAGCTTGCAAATGAAGCGAAGGATTAAGATGGATCTTTCTTTTTCACACACACATATACATTTTAAAACCTATTTATTATAAAACTTATTTAAGTGTGCTCAGTGAGTAATAGATTTTAGCTAGATTTAAACTAAATGACATTTGCTTTTGCCAGGCAAAAGAAATACAAATTTAAAACCACATAAAACTGATTGAACTCTGATTGAACCTTAATAACATTTAAACTATTAAACAAATCAAATAATGTATTACTTTAAAATTCTTTTCACCATATTGTATAAGCATGCAATGCATTTTTTCGATATCTGTTATAGTTCATAGTCTTGAAACACCTTGGAACCACACACACACATCCATCCATCCAACCAAGCAACGAACAGCTGTTCGTGCAATCAAGCATATTAATGAACGGTGATAAATGCGACATGAAAATTATATATGTATTCATATTTTACAACTGAATTCCCACGGTATACAGAGAGCGGGCAGAGAGTCAAATATTGCATTCAATTAAATCATTTGTGACATGAAATAAATCGTCGAGAATTACGTATAGTCTTTGCTAGAGATCTTTACAGGAGGGGCAGAATCTGCCAGCTAGATATAATTGTTGCTCTTGGGCCAACAGCATTGAGCTGAGATCTTTTTGAAATGAGCAAATCATTGGCTATATTTAAACATTCGTATTCCAAAATAAATGTACATTGTTGAAGTTTCTGGATATTAAAAACAAATAAAAAACACACAAATCAATTATATGTGCACATAAATGTTTATGTTTTTGCTTTGTAGATATTACATTTAGTTTATTTTTGAAAAATAAGTTCTTTAGTGATACGTTTTTTTTATCAAGGATTTCAAAATAACTGTCCTAATTAAAAATAAACAAAAAATTCTAAAATTCTGTACCCTTTTCTATCCCAAGTTAAGTATTTCTGTACTTATTGCCTGCATTTAGAACGCGACACAGTTTTTTCCGGTACTTTTGAAATTTCCCTAAGAAAAACTTATTTAGTTGCTCTCACTCTATCTCTCTCTCCCGACGACATTCGCTCTCGCTCTCTGTGAGCTTCAGCGCAAAAATGAGACAAATTTACTCGTCGCTGTGCTTTTGACAAAAATGAAACTGCTACAAAAATATCAAAATTAAATATTTTTTGGCGGTCACAAGGTAAATTCATGGTATATGCATGTTGAGTTACGAATTGGTTTTGAACCGGGAGAGATCGTCTCGTATACTCGTGTACGGCACCTAGATACTACAATTTTATATCATTTTTTAATAATACTTGCTTGCTTTTTTAGCTAAAAGCCAGAACAAATATATATATAGATAGCTAACTTAAATTCAAAAAACGAAACGCACACAACGTGCGAAGACGACGGGCCGAAAATAAGCAAATTATTTAGCTGACAATCGTCGAAAGGGACACTAAGGATTACCCAGCCGATGATTGTTGGTTAAAAAAAGGCTTGCAAAACCAAAAAAAAAAATGTTTTATTTATTCGCGAATTTTTTAAATAATTTATAAACGAACTGCAAAAGTGACAAAAAAAAAAAAAAAACGAATAAAGTGCAAAAATTCTAAAAACCCACAAAAAGTGTGACAAATTTGTACGGGCCTAATTATATACATATATATCTAGTATTTCTCTATATATATGCTATGCATATAGTACATAGCTAATATGCAGTCTATGAATATAGTTTAACAAGAGAAAATAATCTTTAGAAATGTTAAATTTTTTACCCTTTCATACACGCAGTGCATTTAAACGAGCGCATATATTGTGAATACATACATATGCGATTATACGAGCGCAAGTGATTTATTAATATTTTTTCCTAATTACACATAATTACGGGAAAAATTCGAAAGAATAAAATAGGAGAATTTATGACGTGGCTAAAGTGCTAAAATCAAACTGGGAAAACTCAAGGATACTTTGTGGATTTGATTATTATGGGGCGACTAACAATTTGGTTCCTGCTGGGACTGACGTTAATCGCCGTATCCAATAATGGTGAGTGGCTTCTCTCAAGGATCTTATTATATAAGGTATAAGCAATGGACTCTATCCAAACATCTCTGTCGGATATTTCTAACGTAGCTAGCCGCAAAGGCATTATGCAATTTTTATAAAAAAAAGAGAAATGAAAATGAAAAATAAATTAAAATACATCTATGTTCAAACATATATTTAAAAATATTTGCTATAGTATTGTGTGCGTGCTTGTGTGTGTGTGTTTGTGTGTGTGTTTGTGTTTGTGTGTGAAAACGTCAGAGACGACACTTTTGAGCAAATAATATTTTAAAATTTGGCCTAGACTCGTTGGATAATACTACAAATACATTGAAAGCTTGCACAAATACATTGCCAAATACAATTTTGTTGGTCACTTTCTATCTCTTGTTTTAGTTGTTGTTTGTGGATTCGCTCTTCGATGTCAACGTTTATACAAATTTTAAATTTAGAATTTTTAAGTTATTTTATGTATTGAGCAACTAGTATCTGTAGCTGTATTTGTGTCTGGTCGTTGTCGTAGCTTGTATCTGTTTCTCAGCAAAGCCCCTGTACAACTCATATTCCACTGTAGATTTTTGTTTAATGTGCAAAAAAACTAGAAAGAAGAATCAGCGAGAAAAGGCACAAATGATCTATATAATATAAAAATATATATAAGTACATGGCGAATGGGTTGCAAGCAACATAAACACAATATGCAACCAAGCACAGATATCAAACACATATTGTATAAATAATTCTGTTTATCCGAATAGGTATGAGATGTGAAATAGCTTAAATAGCTTCCCATAAAGCCTCAAATAAATGTTCGGAAATAAATCAAGAGAATTACCCGTTGACAGCTACATTGCATTTCGAATAAATTCGTATTGTACTTTGATTATACGTAAATATATCTAGCTTATATTAATGTGCACATATCTTTGGGTTAAAGATGAAAAATCGCAGCTGTCTGCAATTGCGAAAGTAATTAACAACGACCTTAAACGCACCTGTCACTCAAAACTCTTACATTACTAAACGAGACGAGAACAAATACATACATATAAAAAACACTAGAAGTAAAAGTTAATTTGAGCCATATAGTATATGCACTCACGTCACTAAACAGCGAGTACAACCTACAGTAGCATATGGATGGAAAGTAAAGATATAGTAGTGGGCGAGTGGCCAAAAAGAAAACGAAAAAAAAAAACCAAATAATAATAATAATAATTTGCTCATTCATATTTGCCGCAATTTTCGAGACTAGCGAAAATGTGTGTTTGAGTTTTCATATTTTAAAAATAACTTTTCTCAATTTCCATACATATTTCATGGTGTGGAAGTGTGTGTAAGAGTGGGTTTGCGAGTATATTCAAGAAATAATGTCAAGTTTAAAAAGATAATATAACCTCGGCGCTGACATCAAACATGAAATTAGAATCATAAGCCTCCAGAATTAATCCAAATTACTAAGAATTAATTTCATATTTAAATAAAAAAAAATACAAACTTAATTAGAAATCTTGAAATAATAATTTTTCTTGAAAAATTTTTTTAATTCAAATTTTAGAAATTTGGAGTTAAATTTTGGAAATCAGTTGGCAGAAACCATTTGAGGGACAAAAAGATGATGTAAAAAATTAGCTAGAAAGTCCCTAACACCTTATGCTAGTTAAGATTCTTAACTTTAGAAGTTAAAAACAGTTTTATAAATTTGATCTATTAATTTGTTTTGTTTGATGGCAATTAGTTGGGTTTGCCGATGCCGATGCCGGACCAAGCGAATCAGAATGTCGACCCTACATTGAAAAGGCCATTCATGAACTGAAAACCGGTAAGTGAAATAATAAAGTATATAAGATACCTTATATACTTATTAAGAGAATTTTTTTTATAGATGGTGTCACGAGTGGCTCTGGAGAAGTGCAATCCGATCAGCCTCGTAGGGGTCATGATGACGACGACGATGATGATGATGGTGGGCTTAATGATGAAAAAGAAACTGTTGAAATAACTGATTGGGATTCCACAGAGGACGCGAAAGGCGTCAACGACATTGATGGTGATGGCATACCAGACGATCAGGACGACGACATAGATGGCGATGGCATACCAAACGATAAGGATGATGACATTGATGGCGATGGCATACCCAATGACAAGGATGACGACATCGATGGCGATGGCATACCAAACGATGAGGATGACGATATCGATGGTGATGGTATTCCCAATGAAGATGACAACGATATCGATGGCGATGGCATACCAAATCATAAGGACGATGATATCGATGGCGACGGCATTCCCAATGACGAGGACGATGATATCGATGGTGATGGCATACCAAATGATGAGGATGACGACATCGATGGTGATGGTGTGAACAATGAGGATGACGATGACATCGATGGCGATGGTGTTCACAATGAAAAGGACAATGACATCGATGGCGATGGTATACCAAATGCAGGTAAACATTTGAATGAGAAAAATGAATAATTAAATCCAAGAGTTCACTGGGATTTTGATTTTATAGAGGATAACGACTTGGATGGTGATGGTTTGCCAAACGAAAAAGACGAGGATTTGGATGGAGATGGTAAAGCGAATCATGGTATGTAGCTCGAATTCTTACATATGATATTATTTCATGTTATTTTTATCCATGCAGAGGATGAGGATATGGATGGTGATGGTACTCTGAATCACGGTATGTCCTATTTCTTACAATGAAATATTTTAAACTATATTTTGATAAACTTAACTTAGAAAAAACTTTATTAATATTTATTCTTGTCTTTCTTTGTACTTACTATAGAGGATGCCGATTTGGATGGCGATGGTTTGCCGAATGAAAAGGATGAAGATTTGGATGGCGATGGCAAAGCCAATCATGGTAAGTCATTTGTTTATGTGGTAAAAACAGATTCAAAATCTCTTTTTCATCTTTTAAAGAGGACGAAGACATCGATGGGGACGGTACCCTTAATCATGGTGAGTAAAATAAGATACAAATTCGCAAAGTAAGAAGTAATAACATTTTTCATCAATTTCAGAGGACAGTGACATCGATGGCGATGGTGTCCATAATGATGAGGATCGCGATATCGATGGTGATGGTCTGTCTAATTCTGAAGAACCTCAGAGCATGGATATCGATGGAGATGGTGTGCCAAACGCTTTGGACGATGACATTGATGGGGATAACAAGGTTAACGAAAAGGATGAGGATATGGATGGTGATGGCATTCTGAATGTGCACGATAACGATATGGATGGTGATGGAGTACCCAACATACATGATGATAGCCATGAGATAGAAGATGAGGAGGAAGAGGTGAAAAAGCGCAGCAAACGTGAAGTAGATGCTGCTCCTGTTGTACATGTTGATGAGCCCGCAAGTCCAGCTGAGGAATTTCCTCCAGAGGGAGAAGCTTCCTTGGAGGTCGAATCTACTGAAGTTGAAGCTGAATCTGAGCCAGAGGTGAAAGAGGAAGAAGTAGAACATGAGGAACCCGATCCAGTTGAAGCTAAAGTAGAAACAAAAGAAGCTCAGCCTGAAGAGGAACCTTCGGTGGAAGTCGAAGAAGCTGAAGTGCCACAGGGAGATCCACAAGCAGTAGAAGCCGCTGTCGCTGCTGAGGAAGTGGAAGATGATACCATGCCAGAAGATGAATTACTCTGGGTAAATTCGAAAGAGGCAACCTGATAAATAATATCACTAAATTTTTTTTTTCTATCTTTTCCCAGGAAGGTGAAATTCCACAGAACCGTCGCAGCCGTCAACACATCTCGGAACTCTTACAATTGGATGAGGAGTTCAATGCTCGAGAGAGGGCTACCGATAATGTCGCCGAAATTATCTTGCGCGACATTAAGAAGATCTATGAGAATGCCGTTAAGCCCTTGGAGACTTTGTACAAGTATCGTGACTTGAGCAATCGTCACTTTAGCGATCCTGAGATCTTCTCCAAGCCATTGATTCTTTTTATGGGTCCCTGGTCGGGGGGAAAGTCATCAATTCTTAACTATTTAACTGACAATGAATATACACCCAACTCTTTAAGAACCGGTTAGTGAAAGATGTGACAAGACAAGGAACGAATTATTATATACTCTCTTTATATTAGGAGCTGAACCATCTCCAGCCTATTTCAACATTTTGATGTGGGGAAATGAGACGGAAGTTTTGGATGGTACTCAACTAGCTGCCGATTATACTTTCGCTGGATTGCAGAAATTCGGACAGGGTCTGGAAGAACGTCTGCGAGGCTTGAAGATGAAAAGCAAGCTGCTCGAAAAGGTATTAAAAAATACATATGTACTTGGTTCTTAGGTGCATTAACTTGTCTCCCAAATAGCTTTTGGCAGGTCAGCTCGACAGATTGGGAAATAGGTTTTTAGTTTCTTCTTCTCTTATAGCACTTATTCGCTGGCAGATTGCCATAAAAATAGCCAGAATTTATAGCATTTGGTTATTAACGTCTCGAAAATATCTTAAAACAATGGGCTAAATTAAAGCTGATGTGTGCATATGCCAAATGAATTTGTAATTTGCTGTATTTTTCAGGTCAACATTGTTGAGATACCTGGCATACTCGAGGTACGCAAGCAAGTATCTCGCGTCTTCCCCTTCAACGATGCCTGCCAGTGGTTTATCGATCGCGCCGACATCATCTTTCTGGTATACGACCCAGCCAAGTTGGATGTCGGCCCAGAGACCGAGGCCATTCTCGATCAGCTCAAGGGACGCGAGTATCAAACACGCATCATTCTCAACAAGGCGGACACTGTGAAGCCCGAGGAACTTTTGCGTGTTCAGGGCGCACTCATATGGAACATCTCGCCGTTGATGTCGTCAGCCCAGCCACCACTTATGTACACCACATCGCTGTGGACGAATCCGTATCAGGATGGTGCCCCAGCTCGTCTTCTAGCCGCTCAGGAACGTGCTTTCCTTCGTGATCTGCGCACAGCCATTGATAAGCGTATTGAGCACAAGATTTCCAGCGCCAGACGCTTTGCTGTAAGTAACTATTTACTCAGGAAATCCTTAGCTTGAACCACTTGAATCCTTCCACAGGTTCGTGTGCGTAATCATGCCAAGATGGTTGACTGCTATTTGAACACTTACTACAATCACAAGACTCTGTTTGGCAACAAGAAGCGCATTGCGGACGATATTATTGATCACCCGCAGAACTATCATATCTATGAGGGTCTGTCCACGTTGACCAATATCTCACGCTATGATCTCCCTGATCCAGAAGTATATCGTGACTTCTTCCGTCTGAATCCGGTATACGAATTCAAGAGGCTAAGAGATACATGCACCTATTTCCGGGGCTGTCCAATTACGAAACTGGATTTGGCCATTGCCTATGAGTTGCCCGAGTTGGCTGGCAAGTACAAGAAAATGTCGGAGGCGGCACTGGCCGGTATTGAGGCACAGTCTCAAGCTGAGGTGGCGGCTCCTGGACATGTCCAGACGGAGCCTACGAAGACGAGTTGAGTTGTTGGCTCCTTTAACGGAGTGAACCTGCCATTTAGTCTGTTTAAATGAGAGATTGAGAGAACACGGCAACCGTCTAGGGACATTTAACTGGAGAGTAAGAGGGAGAACGAGCAATAAGAGAGTGAATGAGAGAAAGAAAGAATGAAAGAAACACCCAGGTGCTACAAAAGAGAGCAAAACTATTGTTAACTGACGAGCACAAACTACAACAACAACAACAGCGTAAGACAATAAGAGAGCAATAATTTGTTATATTTTTGGAGAGTGTTTTCTTTTCATCATCTTTGTTATTTGATATGGGGCCAAATTTGGGCCTTTTAGGAAACTTTATTTATTTTTCATCTGAGTTGAAAAAAACAACAATTTTTTTTTAAATTACTGATAATAATAATAGTATAACTTAACTGAGAGCTTTATGAGAGAAAACTAATACAAAACTGAGAGCGTAAACACACACATACACAGCAGAGAGATAATAGCGTTGAGTCTTTTGTTTTTGTAGAGTAAATTAGCTTTTTATTTTATAACTGAGCGTAGCAAATTTCACGAGAGTCAAATTTTATGCGAACTTTTTTTTTTGACGATATCTAACGTAGAGAATCAACCTTTAGTTGTTAACAGCAGCGCACGATTTTTAAGAGTTTAGCAGTGTTTTTACAAATTGTTTCGACGATAGCAAAAAGAAGAAAAAAACAGATAGTTTATTTTTTGGAGGCAAACCCCTATTTTGATAATGTAGTTGAAAGGACTTTTTGGTGACAGAAAAGTGAAACAGTGAAGACGTTAAAATCATTTTTCTAAAAGATAAATAAATGACTATAAAGGCATGTGAGAGTTACAAAAATATGTTCATTAAATTGATATTCATAATTTATCTATTGCAATACTGAGAACATATGTAACAATCAACTGTGAGAGCGGGTAAAATACACAAATAAATGAAAAAAATAAATAAAAACAACACAAAAGCTAAGTTAACTGTTTTTTCCTTATTTTAATTTAAGGCACAAATCGAAAAGAATAGTTATTTAATTTTTAAATAAAAATACTAAAGAGTAACTGCGGGTTTTGGGTATTTTATGAACTAGTATTTTTCTTGGTGGTATTTCCTAAGCAGCTGTTACGGCAGCTGGTTGTGACAAGCCTATCGCCGGTAAATCGATAGCAGCTGACAGTTGTTTTCGATAAATACATTTGCGTAAGAGCAACGAAAAAAATAAAATAATAATAAATATAAATAAATGTGTTTTAGCTTTTGAAGATGCACACAGATTTGGCGTCACATTTGCATACACCAGCCTGCAACAAGTTAATTGAGGAACTAAAAGCCTGTCACGAAAATGTAGGTAAGCAGCATTTAAACAGTATTTTCTCTGTGCTTATCGAATCTTATTCCTTCAGAACGCATTTGCTAAATTTATCGGTGTTTGCAACTCCATTGACGACCAAGTTGTTAAGTGCCTGAAAGCAGAGCGTGTTGCCCGATCCGCTGCAAATCGCGCCAAGGCGCGCGAAAATCAGGCAAAGTACAAGGAAAGGCTGGTGCATAACGCACAAAGTAACTAGAGAATTATGGCGACGATCGACAACCAGGAGGATCCCTTTGCTCCCTTCTATTTCAAGCACGAGGAGCAGGAGATTTGTGGGCAAGTTGTAAGCCCTATCACAGATTGCTACGAAGAAAACTATCCCAGCGTTGTGGATCGTTTTTTTACACGATATTACTATATTAAATTGGGAGCAGCTTACCAGGTTTTGTACCATTCGAATCGCATTTGCCTGATCTGCTTGGCACCCTCTCATCCTGCTTATGGGGAAGGAATCGCTTCGGTTAGCTTCGATGTCGGAAATGTGGATCGCAGCCAGAATGTGGTCAAAGGAAAAGGGAAAAAGGGAGGCATGATTTTGCAGGCGGACACAACGCTGGCGTTGTTAACTACAGATTCGGGTACAGTCTACAAAATACCAAGCTGCATACGTGGAAAATTAGTTGAGGTGAACACTTCTCTCCTAACGGATGCCAAACAGTTGCATACGGTAGAAGAGGGAGCTGGTTTCTTTGCCATCTTGTTGCCCAAGATTGAGAACTGCGATGATATTAAGGCTAGCCTATTAACACAACAGCAATATGAGGAGCATTTGATAAAACAAGAAACTATCGAAATGCCGAAAACATGATTAAAACAACACAATAAACTTAAGTTACACTTTGTTAAATTTATAAACAAAAATAAAATCGAGCATAAAGTGCGCGGTTCACAAGAACTATTGGAATTGTGTATTTTCTGGCAACGCCAAGCAACACGTGTAGTACCCAAACAGCTGTTTGCAAGTGCCGCTTTTTAGTTTAATTAGAAAGAAAATAACACAAAATGTCGGCGAATAAGCGCAAGAACTTAAACACCATGGAAGTGGATAAAAATAATGAAGAATCAAGCTCCAGCGATGAAGATGATGATGATGATGGCGATGGTTCTCATCCGGATGCGTACAAAGGCAATGAGGTATGTACATAGATTTTCGCAAGTTTTTTTTTTTTTTTACTCATCAAATTTTTCCTATAGGAAGTGCAAATTGATTTTGAGGGACGCGCTCCGGTGGATCCAGATGCACAGGGTATATCACAGCTGCTGCAGCGACTTTTCCTGCGCGCACACATCAATTGCAATCAAATGGCCGATTTGCTGATAGGTAAGAAGTTTATATATGTAAATAGTTGTTCAATTGATTAAAATTCTTCTCTTTGCCCAGCTCAAAACTATGTTGGCAGTGTAATTTGCCAGTGCGATGAAGATGGAGCAGAGAGCGAAACCGACGAAGACAACATGGTTGAGGATGGCACCATCTTTGGCATCACATCCGTGCTTAATCTAACAGCTAAAAAGGATCAGCCAAGCATTGCCCAACTACGCACATATCTTCTTGAGCGCGCGGGAAAGCATGCCTCGGAAGAGGTACAAAAGCTACTGCGTGATTTACTGGAACAGGAACAGCGTCATGTGGGCTTCTTAATCAATGAGCGTTTCATCAATATTCCCGCACAGATCTCTGTGCCATTGCTGCAGAGCCTACAGCAGGAAATCGATGCTGCCAAGGCTAAGAAAATGAAATTTAACTTTGGCACACTTCTCCTGTTAGTTAAGTTCTATCGCAAGGAGGCCAAGAAGGGCAAACCAGCGGAGGATCGTTACACAAATGATGAAGAGGAGTTGCTATCAGAGCGTGCAAAATTTAGCTTTGAGTATTCTGTTGCCTCCGAATGTGATTCTGGCATGGCTGGCGATTGGCTTGAAGGCGATTCTGTTATGACTCCATATAGAAAACTTTTGGCACTCGATGCCAACAAGTTACCGCAACTTATTAAAGATATACAAAGCTATATAAATGGTGAATAAAAAAACTTCTTATTACTTGTATGTATAATTGTATTATTATTGTACGAAGATTTGTATTCTACCTTAATTTTGCTTGTGAACGCGACCGCTCCTGAATCATGATCCGAAATGTATGGATCGTAAAAAATCGCACAAATGGTTGTATAGAGAAAATGAATGAACGATTGGTGGTATTAAAAAGAATCACACAAAAATTGCCTCGCCCTTAAACTCCGCCACACGCAACATCTTTTCTTTTTGTGTGGCCTGCATTTGCATGTGTGCGTAGATGTATCCATTTGCAGCACATTATAATGTTTGCGGTACTAGCCCCAACCAATAGCCATTAATGCCACATTTCCTGCGCAAATAACATTATCTTCTTTTGGTTTCATGATGAAAAAAGTATAAAAACCCTGCAGTCCAACATGTACAGAACCATTGCGCAACAGAAAGCTGACGGATATGGAGGAGGTTCGATGCATTGTTGTAAGCTGGCTGGTACATAATTTCGTTGCTAACTTTTAATTGCAAACAAAGGTTACCATATTAACAAACAAGTTTTCTTAAAACTCACTTTCTTCAAATAATATTACTTAACTTAAACTATAATTATGCATAAATGTCACAACTATAACTTTCTTTAGCCATTTATGACACATTTCCTGCGCAAATAGCATTATCTTCTCTTGGTTTCATGCTGAAAAAAGTATAACAGCACTAACGTTCTCATGACCAAGTTCCGAAATTTGTTGCTGACCCACATCCGACAAGTATCACTTTTCTCATCCAGTAACGAGGATCGCCGCAATATTTTTAAATCGAACGACAGGTTGGCAGCGTTTAAAAAAATACTTAAATTAAATACCAAACCAATGATTAATCGAAAAGCAACCAGGTGACGAAGTAGGCACTGTTTTTCTCCGCTTTACAACATTATTCACTTAGAACGTCGTCGAGAGAAATTTTGACAATAGCAATTGGCAATTGCAGTTTTACGCACTTAAAATTAATTTACATTTGCCTTATTAAAAAAGCAATTGGTTAAGCCAACGTACAAACAGCACGTTGGTGTTAGGACAAATCTAGTGCGTTGACAGCAAAGTCGAATGCAATTTGCATTAACTTTCTGCGTTTGTGTTGTTTTTACACATTTTCGCTGGACAGCTGTGACCTAGCTCTAAATTGCAATTACGATAACAGCAACAACTGGAAAAAAACAATTTTTGAGGTTCGTATGCTAAACAAACATAACACACTAACACAACAACAATTGACCAATATGACGCGCTATAGACGGTAAACAATTACACAAAAGCAAACGAAACATAATCAAATTACTCAAATTTTGTACCAATTGGCATGGGTTGATTACCTCGGACGAGCTGTCATCAAGAGGCTCAATACAATCCCCAAATGCAATTTAGCCACGTGTAACTTCCGAGTGCTTCAAATGCACAACTTATCAGTACATAAAATGTTTTTCAAATTTTAATCATCATACTTGTGTGAGAAATGCCAATAATTACAAAAAACTATAAATTTATATTGCAACAGTTTCGTTTGAAGCAACAACAGCCGGATCAAAAATTATTTAACAAATATGTCCTCGTCGACGGCGTCCGGGTCTGCCGCCCGCAAGCAGCCAACGGCCGTTTCACGCATGAAACAGGATTACATGCGACTCAAGCGTGATCCTTTGCCGTATATATCTGCGGAGCCGCTGCCAAATAACATTCTGGAATGGCACTACTGTGTCAAAGGACCCGAAGATTCGCCATATTATGGTGGCTACTATCACGGAACACTGCTCTTTCCCCGCGAGTTCCCGTTCAAGCCGCCATCCATATACATGTTGACGCCAAATGGACGCTTCAAAACAAACACCAGACTGTGTTTAAGCATTTCAGGTAATCCCATAATTCACACTGACTCCTCATTCACTATTCAATCATAATATAACTCATTGTATTTGTGTACTACAGATTTTCATCCAGACACTTGGAATCCAACATGGTGCGTGGGCACAATACTCACAGGCCTTTTGAGTTTTATGGTAAGGTTTCGTTATAAATACCTGTTGGCCATTTAAGCCAGATTTCGCTGTCTTGTTTTAGCTGGAAAGCACACCCACATTGGGTTCAATAGAATCGTCAAACTACGATAAGCAAATGTTTGCCCAGAAATCGCTTGCATTTAACCTTCGCAATGCCAACTTCTGTGAGCTTTTCCCGGATATCGTTAGCGAGATCAAGCTATGCTTGGGCACCCAAGCAGCAGCCACCGCCGCCAAGTCAGGATCCAGTTCTTCAAAACGCTCCAATGGTGGAGCTAACGGCAGTGCCGTTGCCACAGACAGCCATAACTTGAATGACATCAATGCCATTGGGCAATTGCAAGTGCCAAGGGATGCTGGCAGCAGTGATGGACTGGCAGTGGGTGGTGCTGCTGGCGCTGATGTGGGTAGTGGTGGAAGTGGCAGTGGTGCCGCTGCGCTTAAAAATAGTGCACGTAATTCCTATTTAAATTGGCAGTCGATCTATTCGAACTTGGTGATTATAATCTGTTTTGCAATATTTGCGCTCATTGTTAATTACGTGATCAAGAACCTGAATCAGGAATAGAATTAAATTGTAAGCAACCTCTATATTTATATATGAATATGATGTACTATATGCGTATGTATAGTTAATATAGTTTATCTTTAAATAAGTAACTCTTTCGCTCTGCTCGCAGTTGTCGTCTATCGTATATGCGTGACGTGTACGGTTACATAAATCAAGCTCCTACATACTACATCCTGTCCATTCCCAAAAAGAAGAGCTCAAAACATAAATTGTGTGCACAACTTATAAAGTATTTGCCGGCACTGCTCATACACCTCTTGATTGCCCGAGTCCCGTTAGTCTGAAGTTATTTGCAATACACAAAATCAAAACTCTTAAATTCTAATTAATTACATATTTGTTTTGTTATTTACTCATTGATATTACAAACAATCACACAATTAACACAATGATAAACAAGATATTAAAACAAGTCACTTTGAATATATTTATGTTTGTAAAATAATAATAAAAGAGCAAGAACGTACATGCATATTAAAAAATGTAACACTTGTGTTTAACTAATCCCAAACAAGTTGGTTAACTAAGATCGCATTCCACCCATAAATACATGTTTGCCTTTAATAATTTGTAAGTGCTGTGCTTTAATGAATTTATGGCATACATTGTAGCAGTTGTGCTAACCGCAATCACACACCCACGCAAATTATGTCACTGGCAGAATACATAACAAGTAAGAAGGCTCTAGTCGGGAGAGCCCGACTAGAAGATACCCTGAACCCAGTTGCAATAAATATATTTAATTTATATAAGACTTTGGTATACTGGCTTAGCTTCCATCGATTAAGTTCAATATCTCCGGTGTTTCTCAACCGATTTTGACGAAATTTTCAGAAAAGTTCTATCATTATCCATTACTTCAACCCTCATTTTTAGATTTTCCAAATTCGATATTTTATTGTTATCGATATTATGTGTATATCGGAAACCAGAATAGTTATCGATAATTTGAAGCAAACTTGTTCTGCTCATGGTATAGGAGAACTTAAATACAAAATCAGAAGTCTCTAGCTCTTGTAGTCTCTGAGATCCACGCGTTCATACAGACGGACAGACGGACATGGCTATATCGTCTCGGCTGTTGATGCTGATCAAGAATATATATACTTTATAGGGTCGGAGATGCTTCCTTCTGCCTGTTACACTGCACAAACCATTATACCCTTATTACCCATTTTATGGGTTAAGGGTATAAAAACCACTATTCACAGATTTCTTAAAACCACATACTGCTCGGCACGTTTCAGTGAGTTTCTGCAAGGAGTCGTGTATGACGCATGTGAAGTTCGGTCAAAAAGTCATGCTTAAAATAAAAAGAGAGAAATGCATTTGGCTTAAAAACTTTGTGGCAAGTCATTGTGTCGTGCAGCGACGCAAAAGTTGATAATTTAACTAACGTAAATTTCAAGTTCAGGCAACGTCTTTGCAGACAATGACAAAGTTTTTGCTGCTGCCACTTGCAACTTTTCAAATTTTGCTGTTTGTTTTATGAACTTCAACAGTTTAAGCCAATTTTGCACAAAAATAAAAGAAGATGAAAAACCGAATAAGAAAACTTGATGTTCACACAGACGCAACGAACTGTACATACTCTGAAAAAAAACATATGGTTGCTTAAATAAATAATGAATCTAATCTGTACTTATATATATATATATATTCTTAAACTTACTTGTGATAGATGACTGTTGAAAAAGCTTGGCTTTGGCTTTAAGGAAGATGAAACTTGTTAAGACGGTTTCTGTAAAAAGAAGAGAAAGCATCAATTTGTGAAAATTCAAAAGTCATGTAAAGTAAACTAATTACTCTGTTTTAAAAGTAGATCAAATGATTATTATTATGCATGTCTATAAAAGACTTGCAGGAGTGCATCATACTCTGCTTTGACAATTGCATATAACTTACAATAGATGAAACACAATATGAGGTTTATTAAAAATCAACGAAAGCTTTTTTCATTCTGCAACTGTCATTTTTATCCATGTGTGTGTGTGCCACATGAAAAGAGAGATAGTTTTGGGGAACTTGGATAAAGAAATGGAGTAAGCGATATGAGGAGTTTGCACACACTTTTTGCTTAGCATTTATTTTGAGTGCCAGCAAGCTGGCGACATGTTTGGACAGACCAAGTTGCAAGTTGCTTGCCATTTCCGGCACTGTCTTTGATGGTCAAGCGGAAGTTTTGTCATTTATGTAGTATGTATTTGCAGTTTTTGCTCATTTGTTGAAGCTGAATCAAAAGCAACACGAATGCACTGCAAGCTCCTCTTTAGTTGTTTGGGTCAACCACTTTATATCCTTGAGGGTTCATTGTGCCACAACACAGAGCTTCTGCTGATGAGCCCATCAATTCCAGAACCAGTCAACCCGCAGAGTGTGTGTGTGTGTGGCAACACAACCCTACACAGTCATAAATACGGATACTGCTTAGGGACAATATGTTTTTGTTTGTTTGTTACTCTCGCTATACAAGTTAAGCCGCTTGGCAACAAAAATAAGCCCACTGTCGCTTAAATAACCAAAAAAAAAAAAAAAAACCCTACAGCTACAGAAAACAATAACTTGTGTTGGGCCTCGACTCTTTCACGGACATAAAAGCAGTGGCCTAAATTCCCGAGGAGCCAAAGGCGGTCATCGAAAATTTTATGCGCCAGCTTCAAGATAAATAAATATAAATAAAAACAACAAATGCAATAATCATTAGACATGCCTCATTTGTAGCCATGTATCCATGCGTGTGTTTGTTTGTGTATCCTTGGACTTGGCCACGTTGGGCGAAAGACACATAAAGCCGCTGAAATGAAAATGTTAGCTAAATTATGTAAGCAATATACGTTTATGGTTGTGTCTGTCTGTTAGCACAATAAAAGATAAAACATGTACTTAATATGCAAAGGCCACACAAAAATAAGGAAACCAACAACAAAATGTGTGTGCGTGTGTGCGTGTGTGTGGTAGGTTCGTGTAGGTAAATGTGTGTTTTGATCAATGCATAATCAAATCAGCATCAGCTGCAAATACAGCAGTAAATATAATGTTTTATTGCCAAGTAGCGAAGGCATAACCATATGATAAGAGATATGAGAAGGAGACGAAAGATTAACTTATATTCATTCTAAAGCTTTATATTTTATACTTATTTAAATAGATACTTTAAAACTACTTTTCTTTATATAAACAACAAATGTGCAAACACTAAACTTTCTTAAAGAACTAACTAGACTTTAGCAATTTTCAAAACATCTTAAACAAACTTGGCAAACATTTTAATAAGACTCAGCACAACATTTAAGTAAAACAACTGTTAGTTAAGTACACCACATGTATACTTTGTGTGTTCTTACAAACTTTATGTGAGAGTTGTGCAATACTCGAAAGAGTCGTGCAACAGTTTCATTGCTCGCTTTGTGGTGCATAATTAGAAAAGCCATTGGCCCCACAAGCATCAGCAGCATCAGCAACAGCAACAGCAACAGCAACATCAACAGCTATAGTTACTCATTCGCCCCATTTGCTCCGTTAGGGGATTTTGCCTCGACGCCCAGCGTACAACCAATGTTCGTTTGCTGACGGAAACTGTGCACTTGGACTCTAATATATTGCTTCATGATGTGCTTTATGTGCTGAATTGTCGCTCTAGTCGTTGCTGTTGTTGTTGTTGTTGTTGCCGTTGTAAATTGTGCAATTTTCAATGGCTTCAAACCTTTTGCGTACTCAGCACTCAGTCGTCAGCGATTGCTGCTCAACCACTCAACCACAAAACCATAAATTTCTATTAGACTGTTTTGTGTATGTTCGTTTGCTGGCCAATTTTGAATTATGAAGTTGAAATTTTGCGTTTTTGCGATTTGCGCGACTAATTGCCCTACAGAATTGGCGGTAGTACTAGCAGCTCATCAATGACCGTTTTTGATGGCACAATTTGTGGTTGGACACTACATTTGGTACATATATGTTAGTACAACATTCAAAATGGCTCATAACAAACTGGAACGGCAATGAACTCGGTCAGGCAGAGCTGTCAGAGCTAAGTTGCTGTTGCCCTAGCTTCAACAAATTATGAGCTCAATAAAAAGTGGCAAGAGCAACTACACCAGCAACAATAACAACAAGAACAACACGCGACACATAGTACATACATAAGTGGCAGCCACTTCCGTGCAGCAGCTGCTTTCTGCTATTGCCTCTTCATGCCGCAGCTCTGTGAAACCCTGCCATTGCCAAGCGCTTCAGTTGCTGCTCGACCGTGTGAGTTTTTCAAGTGCCGTGTTTGTTGGCACTTTTATGACGCTGCCAAGTGTGTATGTGCATGTATGTGTTTGTATGTACATATGTTTTGGAGGGAGAGAAAGAGAGAGATAGACTTCGCATTAAATTAACTTGAGTGGCTGCCGAGGCCAACAACGTAGGGGTGTTGCTGTGGTCAGCTCTTGGCATTTATGGATCAGCCTGTCAGCCTGTGTGCATTTGTCAAGCGTTTTCATTAGCTCTTGAGAATGCGCATTTTTCAGTAAAGAACAAAACAGAGAGCTTAAGTAAATTCTAACTCACGAAATTAGTTTAATGAATTAAGAAATTTAACACAATATAATCAGCATCATGCACTTAATTAATAATTGATTTATGTGTATTTGTTTGTGTTCTTTGCCTTTTGCTCTCTACAAGTTTATAAAACTAAAACAAATTCATAATCTTACAATAATAACTTCTATTTAGTTTTGAAGCCAAGACGATCAAGTAAATAAGTGCTGTAAGTACGTTAAACATCAATTATAAGCACCCCAAAAGATGTGCAAAAGTTGTTGCAATACAATTTGATACCTGCATAAGTGATTTACGAAAAGTTGCTCTGCCATTCTCTCCTTGGCTTTCTTATGCAACGGAACAAAAACAGAATCAAGTAAACTATGGAAACTTGTTGCATGTCTGTGCCTTGTTGTCAGGCACAGTTGAAAAGTAAAATTATTAAAACTTTTTGAATTAACAAAGCGTCGACAAGGCGCTAAATGACGTCGACGATGGGCCACAGACAACGTTGCAACTTGGCAGCAGCAACGACTGCATAAAATGTAAATTAAAAGCGAATAAAAAGAGACACAAAGTTAATTTATGCAGCACAGCAAGCAAGTACAACCATATCTGTAAACAGAGTCGCATTCGCAGTTCTAGCCTAGTTACGAGAGAAAACAGCTGCGTTTGGGCCAATAGTTGAAACTGTTGTCAGCGGTGGGGCGTGGCGTGTGCCTCGAACTCAAACTTTGTCCGGGGTTCCGCGCTTTGAGAGAACGGAACACTGAACGCCATATTAGATTCAAATGCATTTCCCTGCCTGTGGACACCTCTTGTTTCCGTACTGTAGTCCCTTTGTGCCCCCAACCCGTCCATACTCGACCCAGCGAACGGAAATGAACAACAAACTTTCCAATTGAGTTTTCCGTTGCCGTTTGCTGCTGCTGCTGCGGCTGCTGCTTGTTGAAGGCGGGCTCTCTCCAAAAGTTTTAACATAATTTTTGTTTATTTTGTAGCTTATCCATAAAATACAGGCCAGCAATCCGATCTAATGTTGGGGCGGGCTTTACGGACAACTATCCTTAATTAAGCCTTGTTTTTGGCAATTGCTGTTAACATAAATTTGACAAAATAAACTCAATTAATTTGCCAAATCGTTCGTAATAACGCCAAAACAACAAGAAAAACAATTGCAAAAATAGCACACAATCAAAGCTCATAAATACCAAACAAATTAAGCAGTCCAATAGTACAATATATGTCTGCTCATTTGTGTGTGTATGGAACGTGTTTGAACCCCCGCAGTGGGTAAGCTTATTGCTCAGCCTTTGTCCAGCTGCTGCCCAGATGATAATGATGCCATTTACTAGCCAGACGAAAAGAAAATAACAACAGCAAAACAGCACAAATCAACGAGCTGCCATGGCAATAATGAAAATTGTACAACGGGTTTTAGGGGTCAGACGGGACGGGACGGGCCAAAGCACGACAAAATATACATTTTCCGTAAGAATTTTTGCCGACAAAGTGAAACGACAATCAGCACAAAGAACCAAAGCAATAAACTGTGATACCGAAATGTGAAGCACAAAAAAAAAGGAGGCTGAAAATGAGCTAGAGAGATTCGTGCTAAACGAAACGAAGCGGCAACAAAATTGTTGCTCTTCCGCTGAGCTTTTTCCCTATGTATGCATGCGGCATCCGCTTCTAGCCATTTCAATCAATTTACTAACACACACACACCCTTACATTCAAATAGTTACACATGCATGGTGTAGAATTTTTTGGAATTTAATTTTTTTATACCCTACAGCTATAAACTTGTACAAAACGTGAACAATAGAGCTTTATAGAGAGTAACTGTACCTCACTTGTTTCTGAGAATAAATGATGTACAAAAATAGTTCCCCTTAACGCTGGACAAGTCCGACAGTCTTTAGCCTTACAACCTATCCAATTACATATATTTTAAAGTTATTTCTTAAAGTGTGGCTAATAAAATTAAGCTATATCCTTCTGCTCACTTGCAAAACCATATTGAATTGTTGCTTTTATTAGAATAGATAAATATTATATTTAATGGGGATTTCTAAGCCGACTTCTTTAAGCTCAAACGTGTCCAGTTGTTTCTTCTTATAAATGGGTACGTGGGCAACTCCCTAAAATTCGTTAGCCGGAAATGGCAGCCATGACGGAAACGAAGACACATTGTTGGCCCGTTAGGACCGACTCTCCTTTCACATAGCGTCTCTATGTGTGTGTGTGTGTGTGTGTGTGTTTGTCAACGTATCTAACTGTATGTTGCAGAAGAGCGACCTAAGCAGTTATTTGTCATCGAGCAAACTCTTAAAATGCCTAGTTGAATATGTTTGGACAGATGAATGCTTGTGGCCGTGTGTGTTTGTATCACAACAAAGCACCGGAAGTCGGACAAAAAAAAGTCATTCAATTTAGTATGAAATACCATCCTCACAAGATGTCTCGCTAGTATTTCCGACTCCAATCAACCTTAAAGAAATTGCAATCGAACTAAATGCTTTTTATGATACTTTTTTGATTTTATATGCTTCGATATATTTAAATTTTATATTCTATTTAAATCATCCATTTATATTTTGCAATAAATTTAACCTGGAGATCAATTTATTTTTCACGCAATATGTTTTACAAAATTAGTCATTAATTTTTATACTTATTACCGAAGTTAAAGAGTATATTGGTTTTGTGCAATGTCCGTCACGGTGTCTGTCTGTCTGTCCGTCTGTATGAACCCAACATTTTTCCACACCTTTCTAACTAGAGACTTGAAACTTTCCAATTCTATTTGATAGTAAATTAAAGTGCCCAGATTGGAGTTCTACGATAGCTGGGGGGCTGGCAAATCGATAGATTCGATAACTCAAAACCGATAAATCAACATATTTCGCACATCCTAACAGCTAGTACAAGTGAGATGAAGTCAGAGTTTTAAACGAGATCGAGACAAAAATTATCACTTTCCTAAAGGCACCATCAACTAAAACAATCGTGAATTCTGACAACCTTACTTGAATTCATGAGAATCGAGTAGAAGGATTTAAATCAAATTGAAAAACTAATGGCAGGTTGCCTATAATTATACTTGTTACCGAAGTTAAAGAGTATATTGGTTTTGTGCAATGTCCGTCACGGTGTCTGTCCGTCTGTATGACCCCAACTTTTTTCCACACCCTTCTAACTAGAGACTTGAAACTTTCCAATTCTATTTGATAGTAAATTAAAGTGTCAAGATTGGGGTTCTACGATAACTGGGGGGCTGGCAAATCGATAGATTCGATAACTCAAAACCGATAAATCAACATATTTCGCACATCCCAACAGCTAGTACAAGTGAGATGAAGTCAGAGTTTTAAACGAGATCGAGACAAAAATTATCACTTTCCTAAAGGCACCATCAACTAAAACAATCGTGAATTCTGACAACCTTACTTGAATTCATGAGAATCGAGTAGAAGGATTTAAATCAAATTGAAAAACTAATGGCAGGTTGCCTATAATTATACTTGTTACCGAAGTTAAAGAGTATATTGGTTTTGTGCAATGTCCGTCACGGTGTCTGTCTGTCTGTCTGTCTGTCCGTCTGTATGACCCCAACTTTTTTCCACACCCTTCTAACTAGAGACTTGAAACTTTCCAATTCTATTTGATAGTAAATTAAAGTGTCAAGATTGGGGTTCTACGATAACTGGGGGGCTGGCAAATCGATAGATTCGATAACTCAAAACCGATAAATCAACATATTTCGCACATTCTTACAGCTAGAACTAGAGAGATGAAGAGTCAGAGTTTTAAACGAGATAAAAATTATCACTTTCCTAAAGGCACCGTCAACTAAAACAATCGTGAATTCTGACAACCTTACTTGAATTCATGAGAATCGAGTAGAAGGATTTAAATCAAATTGAAAAATTAATGGCAAGTTGGCTATAATTATACTTGTTACCTAAGGTAAAGAGTATATTGGTTTTGTGCAAGGTCCGTCACGGTGCCTGTCCGTCTGTCTGTCTGTCCGTCTGTCCGTCTGTATGAAAGCAACTTTTTTCCACACCCTTCTAACTAAAGACGACCCCCGATACTCTGCATCAAAGTTGTGGGATGACGGTTACCCATTCCACCCCCGTTCCACCACCTTTTAAAAACGTTGAGCTGGTGTCACCAAATTTAGAATGAAGATAGCAATTGACATTCTACAAAGATCTGCACCAAAAATTTGGGTGCCACGCCATCCATACTGCCCCCAGCCCCAGCCCCTTTCCCCACTATTACAAACTTTGAGCTAGAGTCACAAAATTTGGAAGGAAGACAGCTGGTGGCATCCCCTGCCGCATTCTTACCCCTTTGCAATCAGGCTTCTTTTTACAGGTTTTAAAACTGGTAACGAGTATACCGCAGTCGGTTGCGTTCGACTGCAACGTTTCCACTTGTTTTCCATTTATCTCTTTACACAACTGATGACC